>JAQFXT010000193.1:0-61127 GCA_034683725.1 Strigamia crassipes
TTGATGCAACTCCAAGACCACGAGTCCATTTATTAGACCTCGAAATATATTCACTTAAATATGAATTGGATGAACACACCAAGAGGGTGTTGGAATGTGGAACCAACTTTTGACAGATTTGTTACCGCAATCGACGGTAGAAAATGTTTTCTCGAGTACGGCTTTGGAGAAGAAAATTGAAAATAAACTTGAAGATCATGTGTAGTTCATTTCTCCACCATTTCCCCCACACCCATCCCCATCCCCATCCCCAGCACCAGCACCAGCACCGCCTCCACTTCACCATATTTCGTAAACCACTTCTAGGCAAAAGATATTTACTACTAAACTCAAACTACAAATTGGAGCTTAATTTCCTCAACAACATAAGCTCAAAGTAGTGTCAGCATCAACCTGAAGGAGAAAGAGAGAGAGAGAGAGAGAGAAGAAAAAAAAACTCTCTTTTGTGTCGGTTCTACGCAAATAAAAGAAGTCATTTGACTGTCATGGCTCGTCGACTGTGAAATGACGACAACCAAAATGGCTCCCCTTCACTAACAACAAAAGCAAATTCGAAATAACAAAGGAAAAACAAAGGAATTAAGAGCAAGAAATTATTTGCAAATTTCATTATTTCAGCTGAACACTCGAGTAAACAAAATGGACACATGCTCGAGTATCAAAATGGGTGTCATTAACTGCCAACAACAAGTCTGCAACAAATTTTATGGACAATCAAAATCTTTTTTGTTTGAATGGATGCGAGTTTTTAAAAACATTTTAAAAACCTCCAAAAAAAACATGGCTGATGTCCAAAATGGTAGTTTTTGAGAGTAATTACACAACGTAGCATCAAAATAACGTTCGTTTTCGATAAATTTGGCGCAACAAGCAATTTAAGAAGTCAATGTTTAAATTCAGGTTTAAAAATTTTTTTTTTTTGCAGGTTTCAAATTCAGCCGTCGTATGTGACGTGAGTAAATGTCACGTTATCAAATTTTCAACCCTCGTTCATGAGTTCAATAATTGAATGTATGTGTGCTTTAAAAGCAATAGTTCAGTTTTAAATTTCATTCTTCTATATACAGTATCTATACAGTATTTTTCATGAATAAAAGAGAAACACACGTTGCTCCCAAAATCCATGATGTAAAATCCAAACAAGAGTGTTCGAAAACGCCGTAAAGGAAAAGCGAAAAGATTATTTATGAACTAATTTAACCCCCTTTTGTAATTACAATTTTACAGGCTTGAAAATTCCACCCTGTTGGCAATTACTAATGATAAATGGAATTCAATATCTCATCGCTAAATGATTGGCAACTAACAAACAAACTACTTAAACTCGTATTACGACACAATAGCTGCATTCAAAAAGTCGTGCTTCAAGTGTTTCTGCATTTGCTTTGTGGCGTAAAAAAATTCAAAAAACAAACACAATCACCTAAAACAAGACTTTTTTAATGGAGCTACTGTAAGAATTAAAGACTTATCGTTGGTAACAATGATACGGATGCAATCGTGTAGGATCTACCTAGCGACGATCAACCTAGCGACGCAGTGAACAAAACGATCGCAGCAGCGAGCGTCATAGCGACGTATTAAATTACGAAAAAGCGCCTAAGTAGCGAAAATAAAAAAAAGTTGATATGATGTTTTTTGTGAACGTTCTTCCTACAATCAGACAAACGTTCGATTGGTGTGTACATATATAACACGGCTATGTAGGTAATTTTTAATTTGTTTTTTTGGTGTTTTTTTTTGTTGTATTTTTTGTGATATGTGAAATTATCGTAAATGCTCTCATTGATCGCGAGATGCTGCAGCAACGAGGTATCCTTTACTGCGCGGCCGGAAAGCCAACCTGCGCAATTAGAGCGCGGGTGTAACGTTTTGATCTAAAACGAGCAACTTTTGCACCAAATAAATCAATTTTAGTCACAAAATGCCACTCGTTTAAAATGTCCACAAAATATCAATTATTCCATCTAAATAAGTGAAGAAAAATAACATTTCAAACCGACCCCACATTCTGTATTTTGTACACGATTCTCTATTATTGCGCGGGTATCCATTAGCACGCAAGGAGTAATCTTGATTTTGTAATTATAACACGAGCGTTCTACGAGACCATTTGCTGAAAGTGAAAACTCCACAGAAACACAAAGCTAGAGAGAAAGTATCCAAAAAAATAATAGAAAATTTTTTTTTAAAAACTTGTGCTAGATTAGATATTCAAAGTTCGACTTGAAATTTTTAAGAAATATAAAGATTGTTCATTCAAAGCACGTATACTGAAGGTTTTCTATGTTATTCTATGGACTTTAGGCATAAAATTCAATTTCCAGCTTTCCTATGCACCATTCTCTAGGAGAGAAAACAAATTTACTGGCACTCTCCATACAATGTAAAGACAAGAGATGGGCGTCGCCCTGTCAAACAACAAGCCCATTGCACATAAAAACTAAACACTTTATTGCTAACATGTTGTTTTGGTACTTGTAAATTATATATTTGAGCAACTTTTTATTTTTGGATTCGTGTTGATGCTACAAACCAAACAACCAAATAAAAAAGCTGAAACAGCTGGTCCGTACATAAACTATTCAACAAAGCACCTGATTGCCAAATCAAGGCCTAAAAAAATCATCACACAACAATACTTCAATTATTTCACACAACCATTCAAACTGTATGTGGTTTATTTAGTTGTATTGAACACAGACAGAGGTCAGCGGTGTTCCGTCACGCGTTTCAGACAAGGGTCAATTAGTCTCCCTCATCCCAATCTCAAATCTCCATTATCCCCACCTCATCTCGTGTCCTAGCAATGAGAAAGCTGCAGAAATACCCTACCAATCGGCCACAGCAGAGTAAACAGCTTGCTTCTGATCCTCTTCTCAGGCCACGCCACTTAGACCCTCATTCCCTTCAGTAAAGAGTGGACATCTCCAATCCTTGGAAAGGGATTGGGTGGGGCCATCGAGTCACGACAAGCACTAACCGCAACTAGTTAATATTGTATTAAACATTATAAAATTTGGAAACAAATTACAATATATTTATTAAAATAAACTTTAAAATTACAAATAAAACCGAATTCTAATTCTTCTCCCTTTCCCTCCTCGCCCCTCCCTGCCAAGCCGAAAAACCGTCGAAAAAAAAAAATGTTTTAGTCAGATGATGATACAAGAAGCACTTCCATTAAGTGATCCCTTCTTGCAATTAACAAACTACACAAGCCATCAGGATAGCAGTCACCAAGGCAACACAGTATCGAATTACTTCCAACAGATTTTGTCAAAGTTGCAGTCATACGAGCCGGGTTGAGCAAACAGGAAGTCGGCGATCTATCGCCAGGACATTTACTTTACGAGTGTCACCATATTTTTGATGGCAAGTGATAGTGGAAGGGGGTCGGCGAGAGGCAACGCGAAGGGAGAGTGGAAATTATAATTCTAACTTGTCACTGAGCAGCAGCAGCAAAGATTAAAATGAAATGGTTATAAGTTACAACCGTAGGGGCAGACATATTTGTTACCACATTTCTCTACTGGCTACGCATCACTCATACCTAATTTATCTCGGCTCTTGATTTATTGCTTCCACTAAAATAATTCTTTTCTCGATGTTTTATGGCTTTAAAGACTTTTTGCACTACTATTAGAAACCAAAAATTGCCTAATTGGTGGGGAAAAGCCATTAAAAACTATTTTTACACGCCTTTTCTTCAGTTAAAACTGAATTTTAGAATTTTTCGTTGCCCAACCTCTAAAATTTTCAAAACAATGGCTTGTAAAGCGTAAATAAATTTTTTCTGCAATAAACAAATAAAAATAAAAATTCATTCTCCAACACGACGAAATTACACACTCCTTTTCATCTTAAAACTAATCTTTTATTACAGGCCAATAATTTTCATCAAGCGCACATTGCGCATGACCTCATTTTCACTTATCACTTTAATTTACAGTGCGCAATGAGCTTTGCACATCTTGTAATTCAGCTCATAGTCAAATTACACCCCAAATCCCAGCTGTCAAAATGGAAGCCGCTCGCGTTCAGGGGTCATGCCATTTCATAGGGTAAGGGAACCCCATAGAGAACCAGATTCCAGTTCAATTGTGAACACATGTCTGTACACACTGTGCGCGTTTCCCGTCGAAACCAATCCCAACCTGAATCTAATAAACATAAACAATCATTCATAACTCGACTGGAATTGATGCACCACGGGAGTACCCAGTATTCCTACAAAAGCTACTCTTCCCTCCCAATTTCCTTTTTAACAAATATCCCCCAATGCCCAAAACCTTCATCACAATACAACTTGACCCCCCACTTTCCCCCCTCACTTCTTATTCCACATCTTTATGCCTCATTTAATCCTATTCCTCGTTCACATCTGCCACTGCAACATTCATTTTTATGAGGCGAAAAAATCCAACCAAAGTAAGCCTAACCCTTCAATATATATATCCATCCCTGACATGGAATTTTTCTATCAACTTGAAAATGTTGGGGTGAAAGGATTCTTGAGATCAATAAAAGGGGATATTGAGAGCTATAAAATTACACCGGAAGTTATCTCCATAATAATGAATTCCCCTTTCCCCCTGCGTAATTTATGTCTATACTGACCTTCAGCAAGTCATGTACCATTGCACAATGTCATTCAGTCATCAATGACTTCAAAACTCTCTCTCCCTTTTTCCAAGGATTCATATTAAATTGATATTAGTAAGTTGAAAATGTAAAAGAAGAAGTAACTCTTTAATCTTTCCTCTACACATACTTCATCCACTTGAAGTGTTCAATTTCCCTTAAAGAAGTCCTCATTGAACTGCACCAATTAATCTTAGGGACCTCTTTGCCATTAAGCACTCAAGATGAACACAATGTTCCTTATTCAGTCACAACCTCTCCCCTTTCAAATCAAGAAGTTAGAGAATGGATCTTAAATTGCCAATCAATTCAATTGGAAAATAAAATTATACAGTAATCTAATCTTATAGTTGAACTTATAGAATAAAACAAACCACTTAAAGCGAAAAACTAATTAGAAAAGACACAAATTCCACACTATTGATTAAATGTTTTGTGTTGTATACAAGGTAAGTAAAATTCGATACTGGTTTCGGACTTTTGGTTGAAATATTCTACCGATAAAACACATACCGTACCAACAACAAAATTCATTTAATTATGTTATTGCATCAGATAAACCCAAGGGTTTCTTATTACTTACAGTACATTTATTTTTTATTTTTTATTTTCCATTGTGAAATTGACCTATCAGTTAATGCGTGGGTCTCCAGACAGCAGAGTTTCTAATAACCCGTATGGTACCAAATCATAATACAAACAATAGCATGCAAAAATGCTTTCTTAAGTGTATTGTGAAACATCATTTCAAAATACACTGTAATTCAATGAAATATAATTGCAATATATTTTTTAACCATATAAGAAAGCACGGGGAACTCTGTTTTGCCGATAGTACGAAGATGGTGCACAATGAGAGAATTTACGGTATATATACACTGACTGAGAAAAGGTTTTTAGAATTGCCCTGCACGTATACTTCCAGTGGACCAAACACAAAACAGTATGTAGTGTGTCTAAAATATTAAATCTTGATGCCAAATTCAAACTGCACATTCCTTTCTGCGCAATGTAAGCAAACAGTCAAAAACGGCTTGTTGCGCACAAGAAAATGGTGCTATTGTGAGTGCTATTGCCTGTTGTTCTATCCGAAAGAATTCATTATTTGTTGTGTTTATGTGTGCGCAGAAAGGAATGCGCAGTTTGAATTTGACATCAAGATTCCAAGCCAGACTAGTGTAAAAGTAAAAAGAAAAAAAAACGAGTAAAATTAAAGATTTTTTTTCCAGGGAGGGGTTCACAATACCCCCCCTCCCCCCCCCCCCCCAAAAAAAAAAATTTTACTTTATTACATAGATTACACTTAATCTCGAAAAAACTCGTATATACGTGTATGCTTGTTCATGACTAAATAAAACCATAAAAAAGGCAGACATTAAAGTATAAAAAAAGAGAATTTTTTTTATTCAGAATTTCTATCTCTGCACGACATTTTATTTTTCTCCCATACACTTTATCTCTGCTGGTCATTGCCTGCGGCTCTGGCAAGACCTGCATGCGTATGAGAAAAAGTAGGAAAATGTGAATAGAGAATTTACCTAGTCCATTCATGGACTACTGGTTGGTTTTGACGGATGATAAAGAGCCCTCTTGGGCTGCTGAATAATATCTTCATTGCATTAGCATACTTTTCATCACCAGAGACGGCCGTAGATCGTAAGTCACGAGCGATTAAGTGACAAAGAGGAGGAGAAAGGACACACGCTGGACACGCCTCGTGATTGATGACACCTGAGCAGTTAAAACCGGAACAAGACGTGCGACGTGACCAAATCACGACTTAATTTTCGGCCAGACGACACCAAAAGTAGAAAACAGGCAATGGTTAACCGCACCACACGAAAGTTAGTCAACGACTAATTAGAGGCCGTTTCAATTGGTCTCTTTATTTAGCTTGACCTGTGGAGTTTAAAGACCTCAAATGAATAAAGGCGACAGTTTGCAACTAAAATTATTGCACATGTGTGCCTTTCTGCATTCAAATTCTCATTTGCAATTCCTTAATCATTTCAAACAAGGCATGTCGCATTCAGTAAAGTTGCAAAACACAAACTCAAGATTATTTCCGAACATTACTCACAAAAAAATTTCAAGAGCATTATATTACTCGTAAAGTGCAATAACTACTTGTTTGTATGGAAATCAGCTTTAAGCAAAGCCAAAATACAATTTCCGCACACCAAGTATTAATTAAAATAGACAATAAAGGTTACTTCATAATTTGCACTGGGTATATATATCTATAATGTCCCTTTCTTTACTTAATACATTCAACTTGCTTGCTGTAGCTATATTACATTGTGAACAACAGCTGGCCTGCACCCAAGCCGACATTAAGACATATAGTTCATTGTACACTTGTAGTTATCACAGCTAGGATACACAACAGCTTTGCTTCTTAAAGTTGATAAAGCATTGTTGTTGTCAATTATTCCGTTGGGTGCAACCTTGTCACGCTAAAGCGTATCCGTGCATCACACTTAAACAGCTTTTCTACATAACCACCCAACTCTTGTGTTCACACTTGTTCTAGTTTTCTACAACTCGGAACAAAATGGCGACTTTTCGCCAACACTAAAACACAACCCTTATGTAGTTGCATGACATGTGCAGAGAGCGTGGTTAACGGCCCAACAATCGACCAATTTTTGGAGAGGTGCATTACTGACTCCATGCCACCAATTTGTACAAAACTAATCCATAAGCGTGAATGGTCTGAAACAAACTTGTCTAAGTTACGACTTTCCAAAAGTCATAACTTCTACAAAAGTGGTTTAAGTGTGAACTTGCTATGAAATTAAAACTGTGTGTTCAGGAGGAACAGATGTCGAAATGGGGAACCTAGCAATTTTGTATTAGCTAGTTTTTAATTGGGGAAAAGATTAACACTCATAGCAGTTTTCATTTAAAATGCTCAATGAATACCCCTACAGTTGATATGTCAACATTTTCTTCAACAGAGTTGGCATAAACCATCGGAAAAAAGAATTTTTCACACTTCGATGGAATAAATATTCATATTTTTCAAGGGAGTGGTAAATCTGACTGTTTACCTCCTCGTGATCGCCCCAGAGCAACTGATGGCTGCATCCTGGACTCCTGGTGCCACTAAACAAAAGCTATTGAGCCTCCGATTTGGAATCTGGGATCTTGCTTTTCTTTCCTTTCTGTTTTGTGCTGGTGGGTCTTCATTGAGCGTTCCCAAATCGCCTGAGTATTGTATATATTACGTGTTGTTTTGCTACACATCTTTGCTTCTAGTTTTCTTCTTGTTATTTTTATTTTTTTATGTTTTTGATCAGGCTTGGTACATTTTTATGTCCGTTATGTAGAGCTTTAAAAACATTTAGGATTTGTAAACAAGAAAACAATAAAATCTAGCTCTTTGTTTGTATTTCTTCCACTTGTATTTACAATTACAAGAACAAACATTGAAACTTTAATGTTTTATTTTTATTTCAGGTGCAACATTTCATGCGAAAACTAACGTCCCTACAGGTTAACAAGGAAAACGAAGAACCATGTTCAGCTCCGTACTTCTGGGTTCTTTAGGCACCATTTCAACTCAGCATGTGCAGTTACACTGAGCTTGCAACTGTAAGAATGATGGTCCACTCTCAGCTCCACAATGTTCCCCTAGGGTCCATTGTGGGTGCATTAAATATTCTCAAACAAAAGCTCTCTTGATACTTTATACGTAAAAATACTTCTTTTTTTTTTCCCTTAAACAAAAATTAAAAAAAAAAAAAGAAGATTTTATAATAAAAATATATTTAAAATTTAAAAGATTTAGCTAAGTTCCAAAATCTAGTTTTAATTCTAATTAATTGCAACAATAGGTACATTCTTGTTTGATTTTGCTGTTTTTAGTATTTCGAATGCAATAACCATAAAAACAAAAACTCATCTGCAGTTGTTTTTGATGTTGCGTCTGCCAAGTTTTGGCTTTAACAACCAAATTCAAAATGGTTGCCAATTGTTATACTGCTTTCAGGTGAAGCATCCACCACACAAATCCGTGCGTCAAAGAGTAATAGAGTTCAAAGAAAAAAACCATAATTCGTGGATTTGGTGAAAATGAAAGAATTTGAATTGCCACTATAAACAGACACAAAAACCAAATAATATCACCACATTCAGGCATGTTCTCGACTTCTGTTTTTGCTGTTTATAAAAAAAAACACCAAAAACCACATAAACACAACTTTGCCTGCACCTAACGCCACAATAAAAAATTTGCTCTAGAAAATTATAATCCAAAAAAATTGTCAAGTCCACATTTTTTTTCCAAGAAAAAGTGAGTTTTGAACTTGGTCCAAAACTCTTTTGGTGCCAGCTGTTGGTACCCGAAAACATGCTACAAGATAATTAGAAACGCGCTTCAAAATCCCTTTCTATAATTACTCATAAGCCAATCGACCCTCTGCGTCTAAAATGCAATTTTTGCTTCAGTCCAAACCAAACAATGGCAATTATCACAACAACATCAACAAATTGTAGGAATAAGCTCACTCTTCAATTGCATCATGTATCCAATAATCCCTTGCCCATTTACCAAGCATCGAAAACCCCCATTGGACGCATTTACCCTGATAATACCTCACAAGTATCCCTTTAATGCATTGCTAGATGCTATCACGTTGCAATAGGTGGAGAAAAATAGCATCAACCATTTAGAATTTTCCTCTCATTTTTTCTTGTTAAACACGTTTCTGTTTAAAAGTGACAGCAAAGATTGAAAATGGCTTATTCTTATTCCATTGGGCTTCCAATACTTTCGCCCAGCACGTACTGTATTAAAATAACAAAACCAAAAGGTCAATTCTAGAAAATATAGAAATTTAAAGGTAAGGGAACACATGCAGCTGGCTTTGCTGCTATACTTCAATTTTTATGAAACAATAACCGTGGCATCTAGCGCGAAAATTAACAACCGCGTCTCAATTTACCGCGACTCTGTTTTCTACAAAAGTTCTAGTTTAATGTGTTTTTTTTTTCCCTTTTATTTCCTAACAAGAGAGACCACTGCTCCTCCCTGCAAACCTAACGTTATCTGTTTCGTTTAAATGCAATCGTCGAATACATCATTCTTGCGGTAAACTGAGGTCGCAGTAGATTTAGTCGCTGTAGGTACACGAATATAAAAATATTTTATCCAAAACATTGGCGGTCCTGATTTTTTTTTTATTTTTAAATGAAATTTATTCTGAAGATAATGAAATTTTATTTTATTGAAAAATATTACAAGAATTTGGATTTTCCAGCTTAAGGGCAAAGTGAAAGTCGTCTGCAATTTAGCAAAATCGCTTCTGTTTGTGGCATCCACCGACTGTGTGTGTGTCATCTACAAACATCAGAGAGAATACAACTTGTTGGGTGTATATTTATTTATTTTTATTTATTTTGAATGAGACTCCAAGAGAGTATACAAAAAGGAAGGCTAAGTGTTGGTGGAGGTCTCCTAGTTGTCGAGAATGTAGTTGTAGATCCGCTTTTGGAGGTGTTGGCAATAGAAGTAGCATCTGGATTCCGTGCAGTCGAACATCGTGGCCATAATCTCTGGTGGGAGTGCATTCCAAAGAAGGGTGCACCGGTATGGGAAAGTGCTGGAAAGGTACTTAGAAATGTGTTCTGTGGTCTCAAATCGGTGGCGTCTAGTGGTCCTGGTGTCGAGCGGTCTTGGTGTCGAGCTCGGGGCGGTAGAAAGCGGTAGAAAGCGGAAATTTAGATTTTTTGGAGTGTATTGGGGCTCTGCAGGAGCTGTAGCTCATTGGGCCAACGACGGAACCCTGGGATGCTGATAGTACAATCGAAGAAGTATGACTTAAATAGAAGACATGGGGTAGGCGCAATAGATTTTTCCTTGAAGGACCGGACCACATCTGGGTGGAGCGGGGTGTCGAAAGTCTTTGACTCATCGGACTTAGGGGCACTTATTGAGCGATCGTCAGAATCGGTTTGTTTGACTGTGGTTTCATGAGTCTTTACTTTGTTGGATTGTGTTTCCTCGTTATTTACTTTATTAGTGGGCACGATTATTGGTAGGATGGTCAGTACTGCTTTGAGGTCCATGGCCTCGTGGTCCGCACAGTCAGCAGGATGGTCCACGCTGTCGGCCGGATGGTCCGGGGCGACGGTTTCAATGTGCGCGCGGAAAATAGACATGTTTACAGCGAATTCATGTCGATGTGTACCATTGCAGGACCGGGCGACATCAACTGCGTAAAAATATCTAGATTGTGCATGCTCAGTTGGGTTATCATAACCAGAATCGCATGGAAATTACTGGAGAATTTGCAACCACGCTCCAACTACTAGCTGTCACGGCTGAACTGGTATTGGAAGTGATAAGCCACGTAAACAATAGAACATTCAAATGTTAAAAAAAATTTTAAATATAAAAATTTAAGATTTTCAGAGATTGAGACATGGGGATTGGCCTAACTAAACAACCATCAGATTAATCAAACATTAAAAAAAAATTACAGTGTCAAAAATGAACGATTACTTGTTTGCTTTACTTGTCACCAAACATTAGTAAAATTGCTCTTTTAATGACATCATCACCTTGGTAAACACTTGTTTAATGACATTAGACACATCACCACTTTATATATATACGGTGTGTAAAGTCTAATGGAAAATAAAGTGTTTATTGCTTGTTGACACTAATTTTTTATCCAATTTTTATTTTCATTTTATATATTTCATTTTGGGCATTTCTAGAACTGAACCATATCAGATTTTATTCCATATTGCTTCCCTGTCATTTTATAGCTTGGATTTAACGATAAATACAAAAATGACAAAAAAATAAACCCTTGGGACTGACAAAATCCCAACATATAATGGAAAAGAAAAGGCTTAAAATTAAGATGACAGCAACCAGGAAGTCATAAAGGCCATATAAAGTGGAAAATGTCAAGTGATCACGTGATAAAACCAAGTTTCGAATATAAATCTTTTTAAAGCTTTATCTTCACTGTTCAACTATTTACTGTCACCCATTTTAACCCTAGCACATCACATTTATTTACTTATTAAAAAAAGTGTATAAAGTGAAAAGAAATTCGTTTTATGAAAAAGTCATTACTCTAAAAATAAAGACAAAACCAACTTTCCCCAGCAGCTCCTTTACGCGGAATGAAATAAAATTACAGCAAAAATCCTCCCTGCTGCACTGACATTCATTTTCTGCAATTCACATCATCATAAAGAAGTATTTTATGTCTTCTTGCACCACATTTTGAGGGGGAGGCAAAACAGGAATCCCATAAAACCCTCATTCATTATTCCACACCAACTTTGTCGGTTCCACCATTTTTCTCCCCTTCCTTTATTTTTTTTATTTTTTATTTTGCCTTCATAACACAAAATTGGTGACCGAGAACTGACATTCTCATTTGCAACTGTGCAAAGCCAGGTTTGTATTAAATGAACAAACTTTCAATTGGAAAAATGCAACCACAGAAAACAGAAAAGTAGAAAATTACCAAAAAGGTTTTCCTCGCAAATTACTCCGTGGTCCCCCATTCTTTCATTGGGCTTACACCTTACATCTATATATATATATATATATATATATATTTATGTATAAACAACAAAACAAATCAAATATGCAGGAGCCACAGAGTTGAAAATAGAGTCGTATTTTAAAATTTTCATATCCTTTTTTGTACAATTCCAGTGTCATAACTTTGGTTAATAAAATTCAGAGGCGCATGCGCACATCCATTATATCTCGTGTTACCGTTTCTCTCGTGCCTTTTATTATGCCAAGTACACATGGTGAAGAAACGTGAACCCTTTCTTACATTTTCAACTATCAAAAGGCAAGGAACGCATAAAAATTCATGCATAACAAACCATTCCCTTCTTGAGAAATGTCAACACAAACCTCTTTGGTTTTATTGTATTAAAGACCTTGCCAACTAAACCGCACTAATAAAACGAGTCTGCTCGTGCTTTTAATCTGAAAACTTGTGACGTGCTGACGAAAATAATTTTTATACAATAGGCTGCAGATTGCTCCACTGCTCTAAGTGCACATGTAAACACTGGCAAAGAGAGAGATAGTGACTTGTTGCACACGCGAAAATTAGTGCTATTGTTTGTTCTCTCCAATTCGGTGCATCCAATAAGAAAACCAAACGAAGAATGTACACATCAAACCAAACACGCACGAAAAATACCAGTTGGATCGCTTTTGGCACGTTCCTTCTCACGCTTATCACGTCACATCCTGCAACCAAAACCAAAACCCCACCCCGATCCCATAATCAGCCACAGCAAACTCGTGTAAAATATCAATTTACACGACTGTTAACAAATTAACAACAGTTAACAAGTGTAAATAAATTTCCACACGATTCACGACAGCGCCAGAAGAAACGAGCTCACACGTGCCAATTTTCGTGTAATCGAATTTTCACACGTGAAAACACGCCCAACAACATTTACACACATTAATTCGTGCAAATTGAGATTTAAATGAGTGTAAACGTGTAAATGACCTTCCAAACCCGCCTTGTACATCATCCATTTAGCTCATCCCGTATTCAACCAGTGCGACGGCGGTGGAAACACCCGACCCGACCAGCCAGTCTATCAGGATAAATTGTCTTATTGTCATCGTATGATGTCAGTATACGCGCTGAATCCCAAGACTGAGCTTTTTTTTCCCCCATGTCAAAACAGCACCCTAGGCCTCCTCGGTCCAGCATGTGCCAATCTAATCCTTGAAACAAGGCTTGGGTGGGGCCGTTGAACTTTGACGTCACAGTGACCGGACACTGGCGCCAGGTCACAATTTTTCTTAATAAATAAAACGATTGAAAAGCACAAAAATCGACCAGATGAGTTGGATAGCTAAAAACTATTCGCTGTAATTACGTGTAAACGTTTGAAAAGTGCACGTTCAATTAGTGCAAGTAGAAGAAAAAGGTTGTTGGAGGAGGGAGGTTTAAAAATAACACAAAATCTTACCATGTGATAGACTTGGCAGACACTAGGTAGCAAGAACGCCAAGAATGCAGTGTAGGGTATAAAGGTACCCATTAAAAAAATGAGGTTATATTAACACAAGAAAAGGATCGAAAACATCCTCACATTTAATTTTAACCCAAAAAATATTTAAATAAAAACAATAAAATTCACAGTAACCTAATTGGAATACAGAACAACTTTTTTTTTATTTTTTTTATTTTTTATCTTTTTTTTTAAAAAAAAAAAACAAAAATGTCAACTCGACTATTATGCATCTCTCTCGACGCATCGGAATGTGTTCATTTCACATTTTGGTCCTTGACTCTGTGCCATCTTTCGCTCGAATCTTGATGATATTGTTGCATTGCATTCAAAATGGCTACCCACCATAAAAAAAGAAAAGTTTTTCGGTTCAAACTTCTAGCTTTGTCTTTTATTTAGTCCGCTGCTAATTTGTCTCTTGATACGAGCCAAAGAGGACGATAAAAACAACAACATCAACACGGCCTGGACCTAGCATAAAAGCATTCAACGATGAATTGCTGTAAATCCAACTAGGAGCTGTGCTCGCTTCTTTCCCTTCCATCTCTTTCATTCGTCCTCTACTCAAGCGAAAGACAAAACTCCCTTATGGTCCAGATGGCCAATTTTGTGCACAAAAACAATGTAACTTGCAATTGTTTTTATATAAGCTGCACTAACATAGCAAATGCACACAACAATCACAAAAAAAAATGTACTGTCAAATATTCAGTTAGAAATTCACGCAAATAATTTTATCTGCCCATATGGTTCAAAAATACATTGTAAAATGCATGGATGCGTTCCAAAATATATAGCATTTCTCAGATTTTTATTATATTATTTGTGTATTAAATAATGCATTTCATAATACAATTGAAACAAATGTATTTTGACAATGCATTTGCAATTAAAAAACTATAATATTGTGAAATACATTTTAGTATTATGAAATGCATTTCATAACACATTTTACAAAATGGATTATCATTAAAAAAACCAATAGTATGCAAAAATATATTACAAAATGCAATACATTTTGCAATACAATAGAGGTTTGGCGATTACATTTTTTTATATGTACAACTCATTACTTATAAGTTATTAGCTATAAGTTATAAGGATGAACATATAAAATGGAAGCAAAAGTTCTAAAATAGATTTATATGTCACATGCTTGTTTTAAAATTTGTTTTATACAATTAACCATGCTTGTACTAGTTCTCTAAATAAATATGACGCCATCCCATGACCCCTGGACTTGACCATTGATGTGCTAACCTACGCGTAAATACATATAGGTTTTACTCATATAGCACAACTTATAACTTATATCTATAAGTTTTTTGAAGTTAAAAAAACCATAATCGCCAAACCTCTATTGCAATGTATTTTTTTTTAATCATATGGGTATCTAGCTACAGTAGTATCGTGGGCCCTGAAAGTTTAATTTCTTGTTGAAGATATAATGATTCCCTGAAAGAAGATTGCTTCGAGTTGAACCATTAAAAGGTTTAAAATTGCTATTTTGTACAGATAAGTCATTAAAATTAAACTTAATCCAAACTTCCTGACTCAATCTGACTGGCAAAGAAGCAAGTAGCCTTCTACTTCCCTTTTCCTTTTAAAATTTCATCAAACTTTCAAAGAAAGAAGAAAATCAATTGCATTGCATATTAGTTGTACAGTAATGCTAACAGATGAGACTTAACAAGGAGAATGAACTAAATCCCAGATTGAAATAAAGCTGAAACTTGCACTTAGTCAATGACTCAAACACGTCGGCTTCGTGCTCAATAGTCAATACCTGTGACCAGTTGGCAGCGATTTTCTTTTTTTATCGCCAATGTGGCAATCGCTCGCGATTAGATGCAATTCTGCACATGTAAACGCACCTTAACTGTTGATATAAAAATGTTTTATGGCGCACTTCATTTGAATGTAACTGCACGTTGCGTCGTGCTGTTGGTACGCAAACTGTCAATCAGGACTTCACCAGCACTAACCACATGTGCACAAATATTAGGCTTGGACTTTAGGATTTACAGAAAATTCTGCTTATTTCAGCTTTTACTATTGGAGAAGAGACAGAAAGTGACAACATATCAGAGTTGGAAAACAGTATGGCAGCAAGTTACCATAGTAACACATTTATTTAACTACAACAGTGTAACCCTATATATACATATACAATAAACATAACACTAGATGTCCCAACATTCTAAGTGCCATTTGTGTAAAATATTAAATAAGTAGTTCACCACAAACCATCGACCATGCTGGAAATGTTCATTGATTCTGTCTTAAATACCTTGTTGCACCAAATAAAGCCCTAACTTAAGCTAACCTACATTTACTTGAGATAATTTTTGCCTACAAAATAATTAGGTTAATATGCCGTTCGCACCAGAAAGTTTGGGCTAGCCTAAAGTTTTAATCTCGTTATAGTTCTTGGTGCAAACGCATCTAGCCTAAAATAAACTAGATAACTGCCCTAAAACTAGATCTTTGCCCAGAACACTTCCCACAATTCAATTCACAGCATGAGCAGTTGATTGTCTAGTGGCTACATGCTATCTTAGATATGTGTTTTTTTTTTTTAAATTTACTGCGACCGCATTAACCTAATCATATTGCATGCAGAATCATCCAAAACTAGATTCAAACGTAATACCTCGTTCGCAACAAAAAATTTAACATTTAAAATCGAGTTCTGGGTAATGCGTTCACACTAAAAATTCAAAAATATATATATATATATATATACATATATCCAGGCTAGCTTGTAACCAATAGACCAGTGGTTCCCAAACTATGACTGGCCTACAGGGGCGCCTCCACCAGAGCACAAACTGCATGTGACTGGCCTACAGGGGTGCCGCCAACCAAAACCATTTGGAAACCACTGCAATAGACAATCAACTGACCAAGCGCATGAAATTGTGAGAAGTGTTCTGAGCTAGCTTTAACAGTTATCTAGTTCGTACAACTGAATTAGAATTATCTGGTTTTAAAAATTTTTAAACCAGATAATTTTAGGCTAGGTGCGTTCACACCAAGAACTATAACTAGATTCACACTTTAGACTAGCCCAAACTTTCTGGTGCAAACGAGGTACGAGGCTATAACTCAAATATTCTGGTGAGAACAAGACATACACATATAGCCACTATCAATTACCATCACATTCTCTGCATAACGACAACAAAAATAGCTAGAATGTGATCTATCCTGATAACAAACTGTATCTTTTGCAACAACATCCATAGTCCATGAAAGGCGAATCAAGGTCTTTCTACTAACAAAGTTGCAGGGTTTCAAAGATATCCTCAGGACATGCTGAGTATGTCATCATAATCTGCTCAAAACAGAGTATAGTGCACAGGTCATAAGCAATTGACATCACATTCATAAAAGCTTTACTTCTTAAAAATCGATACATTTCAACTACATACAACTGTACACAGCCTGCAATTTCATTTTTGAATTAAACATTTCTTGTGGCGACATTAATGACATCGTCTGGCTTGCTTTATACCTTAAGTGATAACTTAAGAACACTTACCTTTAGAAGATCTTATGAAAGGTCACACTGATCGTCATTGAAACCAACTTCTCCTCTTCAGTTTCCAGTCTGAATGCGCATTTAAGGCACAATTTTATTCGCCGTTTTGAAAAATTCAGCATCTTGAGACACAACTATCCAAAGGTCGCCGAGGGGCTAATGAAGGGGGTCTAGATAAAAAGGCTCAGCCACTTCGATTCTAACCGCAGATTTGTACTTCTGTGCTTGCAAGTTCCAACAGATTTTGTTTCCGTGTGCAAAAAAAAATGGAATTATAGTGCTTGAATTTGGCGTCAAGATACCGGGCACGCATCACTTCCATTTAAAAAGTACCCTGGTGGCAAAAAATACCATTATTGGATGCTTTATCCATTAGTGCTATTGCTGTAGTGCCAAAGTTCTTAAAACTCACACAACTAAAGTTTAAGCAAATACTGTTTTGTAAAAAAAAAAAAAAAAAAAAAAAAAAAAAAATATATATATTGTTCGGTAAACCGTTTAATATTCCAAAAATTTTTTTTCTTCTCCTCTTTTCATTTTCTTCACCTTTTCCATTATCCAATACGATATTTGCGTTGGAGGGAGATAAGAAAGCCGTGACTTAACAAGCTGCGCATATTGGAATCTTAAGGTAGAGTTGCTCAGGCAAAAAAGGTCAGTAACATCTCCATGTCAACACTCAGAAACGGTGTGCTCCATTGTTAATTAATGCCGAAACAACATTCTTTTATCGCAACTAATTTTCACATTAATTAATTGCAAGTCAACCGCAATCAACGGCTTTTCATTTCCCAATTGACTGCAAACTCTTCTGCAATTTGCATTCATTTATTCACCTGACTTACGGTAATATATTTCTACACAATTAAAAAGATCTTGACACTGTTAGTTCCACACATCCTTCTCATTGGCCAACGCTAAACACGTGACCAAATAAAGACGTAAAAACTTTGTAGTTTGGCCGCCATTTCAGTATCGCAAACTCATTTTATCGCGTACAAATTGTCGATTACTTCGTATTATTAATTGCTATAATTAAACTTGTGTGTTGTGTATTTTAAATCAAAATCGTTATTAATGTGTTTTTTTTTTGTATTTTTTATTGTTGTGATTTCGGTTAGTGCTCTTTGTAGTGCAGTAATGGCTGCTGCGCGACATAAATATGACATAAAACAGCAGCAAATGTCGGGAAATTAAATCGCTGTAACGAATTAATTTGCTGTAGTGCATCGTTGAAATACAGCATCAAGAAAATGTCATATTTCACCAATTTCTTCACCTTAATTGCATTTAAAATTTTTTCAAAACAAATTGAGATGACACAAAACCGACAAACAACTCAATAAACACATCACCAACTTCACATTTCCTCTTCTCCTATAGAATCCAAAAATAAATAAACCAAGATCGTGTGTTCCGTATTCCATTATACAGAACAAAAATTCAAACTCGCACTATATCCCGAAATAAAAAAAAAAAAATAAAAAAAAAAAAAAAAACCTAACCCCCCAGCCACCCACTTAAAAAAAAAAGAAGTACAAATTGCACTCATTTGATTTCATTTTCTGGCCCGTAAAATTTTTTTTTCTCTCCCGACTTTGACAGGCGCGTGAAATTCAATCTCTTCTGCGACGCGCTCAATCATCTAATTAAACCCCCTCTCCATGTCTTCATGGCGCCAGGTGTGACACATACTAACCATAAATTTCTAAAATGTGACAGTACGCATGCGCCGCAGTAGCTATTTGTATTCACCAATTTTTATCCGTCAAAACTAACTTACATTTCAATTGCACGAGTACACGTAGCATTAGAAAATTACTTAAACAAATTTGATGCCAAGTCCTAATCCCTTCTATTAAGCCAACGTACCTTAACTAATTAAAAACAACCCACTAATTTATTCATACACGGGAATTAACAACAACAGTCACATTTTTTGCGCCAAAAATCGGCTTTAAGCCGATATTTCCATTGTGATAAATGATGTGAAACCAATTTTCTTTCTTTGCAAGGGAAGGTTTGCTTGGTGTAGGGACAGGTGTAAATTATGGCGCATTTTAACAGATAAAGGCGTGTTTACATTGCAATCAAAAATTCCGCCAGGTGTGCATTAAGAGGTTGGCGCACATCAATTTGTGGAGTTAATAAGAAAAAGCGCTTCTTGTGCGCGTTCCAAGGATGATGAAAGAAGGTGGATGAGCCCCGCAGACAAAAATAACAACAAGTTCCTTTCAGATATAAGTCAAGTAAAAAAAAAAATAAATAAAAAAAAAATAAAAAACATATAATAATAATTCTTGATACCCTAAGCTTAAGTGAAAACAACTCCAGGCATTACTAACCCATCAAGAGATAACTGCAGGCCTAATTCCCACCCATTTTGGCGCCCATTTCTGGGAGCAAGTCAAACATTCTTCTCAGCAATAAGTAAGGGATCGCACTGTACCTGCGACGCACAGCCTACCTGGTGAAGCACCTCCGCAAAGTTCTGCCGTTTGCGGAACTCACCACATACATCAAAGATTGTTGCATTGGGTCGCGTCTAGTGTGAACACACACACAAGTGAGAACCTACCTGTAAACGTGGTTTGCCATTTCAACGTTGTGCGCAAGCGCACTGCGACTGAAAGCAAACTAAATCGGCCGCCATTTTTTTTTAGTTAACTCGAGACAATCCGTTTAAATAAGTTGTTTAAAATGCTGTTTAGTTTAAATTAGTTTATGAATGCGCCTAGCGAAGTTTACACGCTGGAAAATTTAAAGTGTGTTAAACATGACATGATCGTCTTTAAAAATAAATTGTTTGTTGTATGCCAACCTCAAGTTGTATCAAGTGAAAGAGAAATGGAAGGGCGAAATGAGATTATTGCGATTGCCACTTTGGGATAAAACCGGCCACCAAGCGGTCAACGCTATTACCAGTCAAGTTGGATTGTACTCAAATCAAGTTGCACGTCACTTTCCTTTTAAAAAAAAATAACCCAAAAAAAAAAAAAAAAAAAAAAAAAAAAAATACTTTACATTAAGTTCAAATTGATGTCTCACCTCAACTCGAACTAAAAATTCAACCATGAAAATGATCAACAAAAAAAAAAAATTATGTCATTAAATAAAAATGAGGATAAAAACTGAGACTTAATTTAATCTTTCCACTACACCTTATAAAAACGCTTCAAAGAAAGCCATTAAGCTATTTAGAAGCCATGAAAGTTTAAGTCTTAGCACTTAAATTATAATAATTTTTTTTCTTTATAAATAATTAAACAGAATTTTATATCTGACATTCCAGTTATGGTTTATGTCAACTTTCGCGGATCTTGAAGTTCAATTCCAGCTACAGCGGATGTGAAAGCCTTAAAAATTCAAAGGTTCAAAGATTGCGTAATTTCGCATTACAGTAGCAAAGATTGCATAATTGCCAAGAAATCCTTCAACCCTTAATGAGCTTTCAATTAATTTTCGTGTACGCAAAACTTCCTAATCACAAATCACATGTTAAACTTCATTCAATTGTCCATTCATTTGCACGTCTCACACAAACCATTCATTACTGTAAAAAAAACAACACAAATCGCTTTCGAAAACCCTCGTTTACATACGTTAACCTAAGAAAAACGCAGTAATTACAAATATCACTTTATTAACTTGATTACCGGTAGAACTAGAAAGTCAATTGGGAAAGGAGAAAATTAGATCATTTCTTCTAGAATTGTACTTTTTAACAAGATTAGCGAGCATCCAATCACAAAAGACGACGGCACCGTAAAAACAACATTAAAATGGCTTCGCATTTGCGTTCCCGCAACGTAAAAACCGAAACCAAAACCTCTTCAAAAACCACACAAGTCGTGGTTTCTAGTTTTGATCATGGTTTATGGGTCATTTTGGCATCCAAATTCCAATCAATTTGCATAAAACATTAAAACACCAAAAACAAAACAATTGACGCAACATGACGTAAAAAAACGTTACGTAATATTCCGTTTACATGACGCAACAAAACTTAACGAAACGTTAAATTATATTACATCGGCACAAGGTAACGAAACATAAAATAACGTAACGTTAAGTTATGCTACGTTCCCATCAAGTTTCATGCAAAATTTTACATCAATATTCCGTAAAATAACGTCACAATATGAAACATTAACATAACATTACGTAAAAAAAAAAACCAAAAAAAATACATACTTACGTTACGTTCACACCAAACTCAAAGTTTTCAAGACTAAAAACTTCAAGATTACCAAAAAAAACAATTTTTTATTTTTCGTTTTCAAAATTTCAATTTTAATTTTCGAATGTAAAATTTCCCCCTTTTTATCGTTCCAGACGACAAGCAGAAAACACAATCAAAACCCCCATTTTTCTCCATAAAACAGTTATATACCATCCCTACATGACACACGCATTTGTAACATTGATGGCGCTCAGAATAACTCGGTTTAAAACAAGCCCTACGCAAAATAAAAAATAAAAATAAAACACTAAATAAAGTTACCCAGGTCAGAGAAAACGAAACTCCGCCAAAACGAAACAAATTGTTCATCAACAACACAATCACAACTCTTATAACATCGGAACAAACCCAAAACCCCCCCAAAATTTTTTTTAAAAAATTCAAGGTTTCAAAGGATTGAAGAAATGGTACGCTGACCTCACCAAGGCGCGCGCCATTCAACCTCTTGAAATAAACAGGCACGAGAGGCATTTGTCCTCCGATTGGACGAACAAAAATAGTAGAAAACAAGGCTCAAGTAAGGCCCTCTTGACTTACCTAAATTACTGCTCCAAGTCCAAATGGGAAACAAAACGAGTAGTAATGCAAAAATCAGTTCACTCAACCACCAAATACACATGTTGTCCATTTACATCGAAGTTTTCAAGTTCCGTCTTCGTTCGTGGTTAAAATTTTGGAAATACTATTTTTCTCTTTTTTTCTGTTTTCTTTTTTAAAAACACACCAAACAATCCCAATTTAACGTCTAAATGTGCAACTAAGTAAAATATCGAGGGGTCTGTTTGTAATCCTTGCCGTTTCTCCACCCGTGGCCGTGAAATTCGACGATCAAGTCAAGCGCGAGATACGAGCAGCGGCGGCGGGACGCGAGTTGCCCCATCGCCGCCACATGAGCGAATGAACCGGGCCCAAAAACAACGAGCGCTGGTTTGACTCGTTGCCGCTAGAGTGAGACTAAAGTGGGATCATATCGAGTTTGGCTGCTTCCCAAAATGTCATTGATGTAAACTGGCGGAATAATTGTATTTGGTGGAAGAAAAAAAATAAATCAATAAAACTACAAATAATAATAATAATAATAATAATAATAATAATTATAATTAAGACGAAACCGTTTTACTTTAATTTCTAATAATAATAATAGTAATAAACCCAAAACCGGAAACCAAAATGTCTATTCCATACCGTGCCAGTAAATCCAACTGATTAGTTTAATATTTCATCACTTAATTAATCCAAAGTAAAAAAATAAAAATAAAATGACATCACCGCACGCGAATATTAATTATTTCTTTGTTTCCCTCCACGTTATTTACCAACCTTAATAAACAAAAAAAAAAAAAAAAAAAAAAAAAAAAAAATTTACAATTAATTTAAAAACGTTAACTGAGAAAAACGAAGTGAGAACGAATTCGAGGGTCGTTAAGGTTAATTTCTCTCCCCATTCTTATCTTTTCAATGGTGTGACAAGTATTGCCCACTTGATTAACCTCGCTGATCCCCGAATACGGTAAAATAAATGTACAACTTAGGCCTAACCTAACGGATCTCAAAACTCGACGCGCAAACCTGACTCATTAGTTCTACGCGCCAGGTGTGTCAGATGATTACCTCAGAGCATGACCATCACCATCGCATGTCAGCTGGTTGATTCATCTCAGTCAGAGTAGTCACACTCATCTCCCCAGCCAAAATTCCCCCCAACTTCCGGTCCATCGATCCATATCAATAAAGGTTCCAGTGACATTACAAATTGACCTCAACCGTGGGAAACGAATTTTCCTTTCCCATTATAATGCATCGTTTAATTATTTAATTATTATTTTTATTTCTTCGTATTTATTCTTTATTTATTTATTTACTTATTTACGTTATTTACCTTCTAAATCACTCCATTCATTGTGGCATGAGCATCTTGTTTAATGTACCGTTTCAAATGAAGATTTAACACCCACAACGTTTTAAAAGATGCGAGCCATAGTACGGAGAGAAAAACAGCAAATTTACATGGAACAACTCAACCGGAAATTAACTAACTCGACAATTTACCGGAAGCTATCGCATTTCTACAAGTAGAAACGCATTAAATCATAAGCTCTGGAGAATATCTGTAATAGAAATCGGGAAAGATGGGATAAAGAAAAACGAAAAAATGGAAATAGAAATGGAAATGAATTTTAAATAACATATTCGAAACAAACATCCATTTCTCGTTTCTAGTTCCCAACTTCCGGTTTGCCACAAATTGATGATTATGAAAATAAGATTTAGTGGTATATATGGAGTAGGCAGACCTTGACTTGAAATAATAAAAAAAATAAATCGATTACGATGCATTCAGCTTCATTAACTAAAATCGACGCTACAATCAACTGAACATCGATCAAAATCGATATTTAATCTATTTCATGTGTAAAATATCGATTAAAATCGCTTTTACAACAAATTTGCAATGTAAATACCGAATAAAATCGCTTTTACAACAAATTTACAATGTAAATACCGAATAAAATCGCTTTTACAACAAATTTGCAATGTAAATACCGAATAAAATCGCTTTTACAACAAACTTATCGTACATATATCAATTAAAATTAAAATCTCATTTGGTTAAGCAAATATATTTAATGTTTGCTTAAATGAATAAAAAAAATAAGCGAAATAAATGACTTATTATCAAATGCTTCTAAAAGCTAAAATATTATTATTACTAGCGTGCAGGGCTTGTGCGCAGCTGACTGAATGATTGTTCAACAGAGCATGCGCAAATCGCAATTGTTTCTAAATTTAAAGAAAATAAGTGACACAACCCCCTCACTCCAACCCCTGAAAATTGAAAATCAAAATTATCAATACCATAAACAATAACAAAAATATTCATTAATGGAAGCGCGTATGTAGATTGTCATTCAAAAATGTATACAAATCAATCGTGAAGTTGACGACCAACATTCGAGTCCATCCACTGAACTGATTCAAGGGATGAGACCTAAAACCAATAAACTCGACAGTCGGACATGGCACAATGTGACTGCAATATCCCAAAACAAATATTTATCTTCCGCCCCCATGCACTTTTCCCACCGCCATTCTTTGCTCCAACACCCCGACTGTTCAACACCCCCTAAACAATAGCCATGTCCACACACCCCTTCAGCAACTCACTCATAATAAACCAAATCCTGCACTTTTTGTTTATTCAGTTGCCTCTAGAGACATTCCTCTTGAGAACAGCACATTTTAGAGACCCCCACTTCGTCCAGTGTATACAGAAATCAGTGACAAACACTGGACCCCAATTTACCCAAGTGTTGTTCTGTTCTCACGTCTCGCTACGCATTTTCCTATATTAAATCTTCGTGTCCCTGGTGATGGAGTTTGCAAACTGCAATTACATAACGACGTTTTAACCTTTTTTTTCCCGCCCCCCGTATGTGCGAAATAGAAAATTAATTCAATCAAGTATAATTTTTTTTTCAAAAAAAAAAAAAAATTACTTTTTCGATGCGAATTTAATTAAATTAATGAGTACAACTTAATTTCGTTTTTTATTTTTTTATTTTTAAATTTTTTAAATTAAAAAAAAAAATTTCTAAATAGTTTTTAATTTTTTTTTGGTTTTGTTTGATTCCAATTGCACGTATAGACAACAAAAAGAAAAGAATGAAAAATGATGTTCAAGTGTTCCATCTAATTACAAATTGAAATATCATCCTCGCCATTTTCTTAACCACGTTTCTTCTCTTTTCAAACAAAAGCAACTCATTTTATTGATCAATTCTCGAGGAGCAAACAAAATTAAACTCTCCCAATTCCATTTCACTCTGAAATGTTTTCTATTTTTTTTTTTTATAATACTTTAGATAAAATAGGTGCACTCAAGTTCAAGTCTTAAAAGATTAATTTCGATTTCTATGTTTATTATAAATATATTTTGCTCAGTATACTAGATTTATACGCTAATTAATAATTATATCAATACATACTATTAATTTCGTAATAATGTACGATTTGTAAAAATACGACGCTTCTACTTTTGGACGGGTATGGGCTTTTGTCTTGGCCGTTCAGATCTCACTGATGTCGGCCGCGACGATAGCCCATCTCCGTCCAAATGACATGACCCTTAATTATTATGTTTCCTATTTTGACTAACAAATTTTAAATGTTGCAAACAAATTGGACAATAAAATTGCTTAAAAATCAACTTCATGTTTAGTTTTCAGTCATAAATTTTTTTTTTTTCTAAATGCAAATTTTTAACATTTTTCATTCGAGACGTTGTAACTATTTACAACCCGTTTAAAACCTGTGTAACGGGTTGTGCATGTGTACGTATACTTAATAAATTCATCCTCCTAAAAATTCCAAAAAAAAAAAATATTTAAAAAAAAAAAAAAAAATTTAATACACTTTGAAAAACTAAATTTTTTATTGAAATAAATGTGAATTGTTTGATTTAAATACGACAAACGAAAAAAAAAATCCACATAAAAATAAAAAATTAAATTGCCGTATCACTTTATTTCACGCCAATAAAGACAAAAAAAAAACATTGATGCAGATTCCGTGTGAAACGCAATAAAGAAGAAAGTTGCAAACAGTTTGATCTACTATCTCTAAATACTGTGACCCTCCCATACGGTCCCCACGCGGACCACGACCCACCGGAAGTCCTTTCCCCGACCCCATCTTGTTTTGACCGGAAATAAAACATTCGTCTTACCAACCTAACCACGCTCGTCTCGTTTCTTTACCCTTAAAAAATACCTTAATTCATTTAACACGATAGATTCAAATAAAAGGTGAAAACCCACGCCGCGCATTCCTTTAATCAAATCAAATCAACATCACACCATAATCGACACGTGTCACTTCACCTTAGTCTCTGCACTGATGAAATGAAACATCAGTAGAATATTCAATCACGGTCTCAGCCAACCTTCTCCATCAACCGGTGACAGCATCAGTTTATCAATCATTTATGCACCGACCAATTTTTATTTTGCATTCCCTACAATTCCATTTCACGCTAATTCCATCTTCAATTTCGCATTACTACTATTGCTAAAACACTGAATTAATTATCATTTAACATTTAATATTTATTACCTCTGTATATATATATGTATATGTGTAGAGATATATATATATATAGTTGCAATCAAAATTTTCAACTTTACGGTAATTTATGCCAGGTGTTAGGATTAATCAGAACAATTTTGATTTGTGCTTTGCATGTGTGAATTCTTAAATGTGCGGTTAGACCCCGATCCCATTAACCACCGACAACCATTTACCTTATATACCATGTCTGTACTTTATGAATAAATTTGAATCATCTAGAGAAGCATCACAAATAAATTTACAGCAAAGTGCAAAAATGCAATACCACCAAAATTAAATATATTTTTTTAAATTGTACAAAACTTTTATATTCCCAGAGTATTTCATCAAAATATAAAATATTTATCGTACTGTTAAAATTAAAGATAAAACATTTAAAAGTTTAAAATTGTAATCTCAAAATCCACGGAAATCGTTTCCATCAGTTTTCCAGCCATACAGTGTCACTAAATAAGTGAGATTTCAATATAGCTTGCTAGATATCGCTTGATACCTATTAAACGTTAAATCGCACTTAAATAAACTGAAAACGGGTGTTTATTTGTCTCTGTAAATTCCTTTTCCATCTCAATTTTGCTCCGCATTGAAGACTAAGCCCTTAATTGCACTTAAGCATCACTAATGATGGCAAGCGAAATTGAAAGTTGAGTAACTTAAAGGATTAAAGCCCCTAACAGAAAGGGTTAAAGGAGAGAGACAAGAGAGTCAAATGAACTCTTATTCACTAAGTACTGCAAAACGAACAAACTTCCCATTAAAACTAAACTCAACATGCGCAATCAAAACCTAATGTCCATGTAACGCATATAATTAAAAAAATAAATAACTAATAAAAAAATTTTTTTTAAATCTAATATATATAAATATATATATATATTTTTTTAAAGTGTATTGCATCCTGACAATTTAATAAAAGAGAAAAGCAATTCGTCAGTCAAACAACCATGTATCACAATAGCACAACAAAGAGTAGAGAACAGGGCCAATTTCAGGTAGTTGTCTGGCAATCTGACAAGAGATAAAGGACGTTTCCTCAAGAGACCTCCAAACACACAATAACGCTCTGCTTATTGATCTTCGCCCCAATGAGTTTTAATATCTTTCTCCAATTGCAACTGTATCAATCAGAAAGCCCATGTAATACACACTGCGCCGTTTCACTTAACCTCTTTCGCAGTCACCCAAGGACTATCCATTAACAAATGTCGACTCCGATTATACTTTTCCATGCAAGTTTCACATTTTTAAAGAAAATTACTAGCAGCTTTCGAAAAGTCAGTTTAAAATTCAAGTTAAAAACCTTTTGCCGTTTAAATGCTGCGACTGAAAGCAAACTAAATCAGCCGATAACCCTCAGTCAAGCAGTTTAACAAGAGACTTTTATCACAGATTATATCCATTTTATATAAAAAGCTGTACGGGAAGCTCATCAGTGCTGCGCAGTCCATTCTGCGCATGCATTTAACATGGCGATTGTCAAGCAAAGAAAATAAACAACAAGATTTCGGTACAACACTAAAGATTACTCTTTTGTTAAAGAGTTTATTGTTGTTTATTTAGTTTATTTTAGCTTTATTAAGCCTAATATTGCTAAATAACAACTGGAATTTGGAAATTGTATGCGCGGAACGGGCTGCACAGTACGAATTTAGCATCAAGATACTGGACGCAAACCATCTATGGGTAGATCTAAATTCTGGACGCGGTAGATCCAGGACGCGGTACATTTAGACGCGGTAGATACGCGTGCCCAGCTATATTTTATCCGAAATTATTGTACAATATTTCATCTTTCGCATGTGGCTTTATTTGGACGGAATCCGAATCTGACTGTCGCAACAAGTCGGCCATTACCCGCTTGAAAAACACTCAACATTCCATCTAAAAAAATATGTACATAAAACCATTTGTCCAATTTAAATAAATAAATAAATAAATAGAAAAACAGAAGAAGAAAAAAGAAAAAAAAACATTTCATATATCTAGACATCTATCAACAATAAGCTTTCAAAACATTGCTGGAATTTCCGCATTTCACACACAAACATTACTCAAAATCCAACACCATTAAAAAAGAAGAAAAAAAAAAAAGAGAAGAAGAAGAAAAAAAATCCAACTCACGCATCGCCACAGTGAAAAATCTATCAAGATTTGCACACTTATCGCCTTGCACCATTCCCCAACTGAATTCTTCCCTGCATTTTCTCCTCGTCATCACCATTCCTCATGACTTTTCTCAGCATTCCCGATCGCGTTGATCGATTCTCTTCGATTACAGTACTCTGGCGCCAAAAATTCCACAACCCCTAATGACACTTTAAAAAAAAACATCAAACCCATATTGAAATTGATCTCCATATACGTGACTCCATCAACATCAAAAAAAAAAAAAAAAATCTCAAGGAAAAATGTAAAAATCCAAATTACCCTCGCATGAAATGATAAAAAGCTTTAATCCACAAAGCAAACTTGTGTTAATGGCAACATCCGGTTACGATTGTATCATTAAACACGACTGCTAGTTATGAAGGCAAAGAGTCAAGAGTTGCGGGATAGATAGAGGCAATCAAGCGTCCAAAGAGATGCTGATGAAGTGCGTGCAATCAACGAAACGTGACTCCTGTATACAAGAGCAGGTCAGCAACGATTATCACATCCAACCACGTGGCAAATTAAACACAAAGTCCACTTGACTAATACAAATAAATAGCAAACAACCTAGACCATCAACAACGGATCTACAGTCCAACTAAAGCGGATAGAACCACCGGGTACAATATATGGGATTTGAAAAATCATTCGTTTCAATTTTCCAACCGTAATACAGGCGCCAGAATCAACCATTTTTCCGTTGCATCTTTTTAAAACAATTTCTGCATAAACCCCTAAATCTTAAACCTCAGCGCATAAACTAGACAACATTTGGGTGAAGGGTGAAGAAGAGATGGTGTTAATTTTGTCGATTTACATTTCAACCATAGCTGTGACCCGCATGAAATAATATGCACGTATTTCATGAGACCTCTTACGCCTGGTTCATACTTCAGCCACTTTTCTACATAACTATCCCACTTTTAGAAACTCTTGCGTTGCGTTCACATTTGTTCTGGTTTTCCACAACTCGGAACAAATTGGCAACCCTTTGACAATTTCAAGTTGTAGAAGAGACTTCAGAAACTTTACGTCTCAACTCTAAAACATTCTCCTTACTAGTCGACGAACGACTTGAACTTACGATACCAGATTGCATGCATCCACTCTAAATATAATTGTCCAAGACTGTATATTTTGTTTTTTAAATTTATTTTAAAGCTGAAAAAGTAAGATTTAAGGTTTTCAGTGCAGTCACAAAAAATGCCAAAAGTAGTACACTCCAGCGACGATAGTAAAAAAAAAAAAAAATCACCAATTTTTACAATACTAATCCATAAGCGTGAACAGTCCAAAACAAACTTAAAGAAATTAGACTTTCTAGAAGTCCTATTTTCTATAAAAGTGTTTTAAGGGTGTGCCGGTGTCGATTTGGTGATACTTTATAACTAAAATATCATTGATTAACTGGATGGTAATAGCTTGTGAACTTGTTGTTGTGAAAGATATAAATAATGTTGCAACTGAGTTTTCAATACACTACATTTATTAGGTCAGTCAGAATTGTAGTTATACAATTCTGCTGATTAAACCATAGAATTTATACAATAACTATGCCGACATATGGCAATATGAGTTAAAATGAAGAAAGCTACCAATGAAATTTAGCTATCTTGTACAGTGACCTCGTTAATTGTTACTAACAATGTATAATTAATTGGTGAGGAGTCTCAAAACCCTTGTTGTTGTGGATTACATCTAGATGTGGTTCTATTTTGGGGTTGTATCCGAGAGGTACAGCTGGCTTTAATGCACCATCACAAATAGCTAGTTACATAATTGTGGGATAACTAGTTATAGTTATTCCAAATACCTGTGTTGTTGGTGATAAAGAAAAATATGCTAGTTTCAGTTTATTTGCCGTTATTTCTGTTGTGGGTGAATATGTTATGACTAACATATTCACTGCTTATCTTGGTTAGTTGATTGCTAGCATACATAGGGCGAATATTCTGATGTCAGTTTATTCGCCTATTTTTGGTTTCAGTAGGTATATTAGTTATAATATATCTGCTAATTGGTTTTAGTAGATATATTAGTTATAATATATCTGCTAATTGGTTTCAGTAGATATATTAGTGATAATATATCAAGCCACTGATTTGGATAAGAAATTGGTCACGTGCAACGCTCTTCTTCACCTGGCTCAGATGAAATTTGTGCAGTACATGACAATGTTGATAATCTTAGCGCTAATGCGGAAGATAGGAGATTATGTCACACATAATGCTCTTCTTCGTCTGGCTGAGAGGGAAATTTGCGCTACATATAACTGGGAACTTACAATCACCACACGTAGCACTCCATCACATAGCTCAAGTGGCTAGCGCTATACATGGTGGCTTCACTACACATGTCACTCCATCAGATGGCTCACCCGGCTAGCAACACACATAGCATCATCAATCAGTGGGATTGGCTAAGCCTTAGCAGCTTCTAACCAAACAATGGACAGGCGCACCATGAGGTTGTATTGTTTATTTGACGGTCATTTTTTCGCCGGTAAACCTGACCTGACCTAACCTAACCTACCCTAAACTCACATGACCAAAATACAATTCATTCCTGGTGAATAAATGAACAAACACCATCACGATCATCAGTTGTTCAAAACACATACAAGTTTTAAGTCGAAGGGCTTAAGCAATATCATGACAAAAGCAACTCACTTCCTCTGGAACAGAGTTCACCACAGATAGTAAGAATGCTCCAATAGAAGATAGGGTCCTGGGAATCCCTCTAATCATGTATAACAGGATCTGGATACATAGGACACAGGATCTAGATACACAGGACACAGAATGTGGATACACAGGACACAGAATGTGGATACACAGGACACAGAATCTGAATACACAGGACACATTCTCATCACAGGGGGTCGCAAAGGGGTTGAACTCTGAAAGGAGTGAGTGTGACCACTTATCCCTTCAGGCTACATCTGGTTGTATTTGTAAAACATCAATTCTTATGAATTGATAATTTCAACTACCATCTTGAAGATGTGCCATGAATTAATAATAATTCATAACACTTTTATTGTTGTTTTAATGCTCCAAAGTCATTAAAACTACATTTTTATAACTCTGGGTTGTTTTCCTAGTGATGCACTAAAATTGATCAACAGAACATGCATAGCACGTTTTGGTGGCAAAAGAATGTATTATCCTACAGTCCAAACCGTCACAAGGGTAAACTCCGCATTAGTTTCCGTACAAACGCGATAAAAACACCATCTGTTGTTGCTATATTACAACTTTCAGCAGACAACTGGCGACTCACCGCAACTCCAGACATTTTTGTTGGATTTAAACAATTCACCATTTGTCCGCAGAATAACGTCGTTTTGCATTTTGGCTACATCTGGCACCATAATCACCAGACAAGATTTGTTTCGCCTTTAAACAATGAAAAACTGCCAGATGTAAAGTCCTCTATTAATCGTCCTAAGTTTAAGGAAAAAAATTAAAATCGATTAAAAGTGCAAAAAAATCCAATAAACAATGTACGCAATCAATTAAAAAAAATAAACCTCAAATGAAGAAATAAAAACCACAGAAATTCATCAAATACAACAGACGAGTGCCTGAAATCCCATTAAATCTGCCGACCACAATGTGTACATCAATTCTGTTTCATTTTTTTCCTTCTTTTTCAAACAAAACAAGCGTTGTACGTAGAAATCATCGACTACCCTTTACTGTATATCAGCAACAAACAGACCCATTCCTTCAAAGAATAAAGTTCAAAGATCACTTTCAAGAGGGCAGCTCTTTAATCGACAGCGGTCATTGGATCGTAAAAGAAGTCGGTTTAGGTGAGTGAGCCGATTCCCAGGAGAGATTCTGGGGCCAAGTTGGGCGAGAACAAGAAATCGGCCGCAAGGGAGCGGACCTGGATCACATCCAACGATACACACACAGCGTTCAAATGGAACGTGCTGCTCAACATCACAGAACAATTCACCCTTAAGGGCGTTCAATTGAGAGAAAAAAGATTGGCCATCATTCAAGACAAATTTTAAACCTTCACATGTACTTTCAGCATCTAAATAAGGCAAATTTTTTTTTGTATAAAATAAAATAAAAATAAACTGGTGCAATTACCTAAGCACAAATGAAAACCACAAACTCATATTACCCTCCAGGTTATTGGAGAAAGATGAGAAGGATTTTGCTGTTGTTCCACTGCTGACCCTTACACCACCATCCAACATTGTCACAAGAGGCTCGTTTTAACAGGCTAAGTTGGCCACAAGTGACCGACAACCAACGTTATAAAGTGGAGAAGAAAGTTTAAAATGGGAATTACACTAAATTCAGCATAATTTTGGTCTAAAATTACAATTCAGGCGTATGTCTAATGAATATCGAGTAGATATATAGCGAGGAACAATAAAAAGGCACAACGTGTTGGTTATAGCGTTAAATCAGTAGCGGTTTCGTTACAATTTGTTAGCTGTATTAGAAATTTGGCAATTACGTTTTTTTAACTTCAAATAACTTACAGATATAAGTTATAAGTTGTTTATATGTTTATAAGTTCAGAATGCAACTTATAAAAAAATATAAGTTATGTTATAAGTCAATGGTCTACGCCAGAGGTCATGTGAAGGCGTCATATTTATTTAGAGAACTAGTGCAGACATGGTTAATCGTAAAAAAACATTTTTAAAACAAGCATAAGATGTACAAATCTGTTTAGAAATTTTGCTTCCGTTTTGTGTGTTCATTCATTAAAAAAGCTTTTGCCAAATGGATAAATTTATAACTTATACATTTATAAGTTATAAGTTGTACATATTAAAAACTTAATCGCCAAACCTCTAATAGCAGGTTGCACCAGGCAACAGTGCCACCATAGATTCTCACAAGGATATCAATATTTTATATTTAAGTTTGTAGTGCTTTTGATTGATGTTTTAGGCTGAAGTTTGTTTTTGTTGAGTTCGCAGCAAAATTGTTGCTCAGCATAGCATAGATTTAATGAGATTGTTGTTGCCGGAGAAAGAGCTATAGTCGTCTTGTTAGTTTGATGTAAAGAAGCTTGAAGTAAAATGTTTTTGACTCTTCTATTCTTTAAGATCCCGGATGTCATCCTTGATTTATCAGAGCTTAGCAAGAAGAGTTTGCAGATTTGTCTTTTGGGACCATCTACTACTCTTAAGCAAGCGAAAAATAAATCATAACAATTGTAAAAATGTAAACAATTCAACTATTTTAATACATAATGTTCAACATTTCAACATTTAATGAAAAGTTTTAAATGTTTTTATCATCTTGTTAGAAAATTGTCAGCCTTTTCTACATTGTATTACAAAATTGTCAGCCTTTTCTACATTGTATTACAAAATTGTCAACATTTTATTACAAAATTCTCAATGTTTACAACATTTCATTAGAATTTTTTGCCAACAATGTGTGTTCCTTTAAATTGCCAACATATTTCCTAAGAATTTCATCAAATTAATGTAGAATGTAATTTTCTGCCTAAAGACAGGAATATTCAATCACAAATGCTTAGAAGACTCTCAATCATTTGATGAATTAAAGTAGCTCACCCACGGATATAAGATTTCAAAATCTTACTGACAACAAATCCATTCCATCTTCAACAACAATAAAAAAAAATAAAATAAAAAAAAATATAAAAAAATCACACAACTTGATTAAACCTAAAGCACAACTTCAAAACGACTATAACCCAAATCCCATAATGCATCTCTTTATCCCTCACCAAGAGCAGAATAAAATACGAGAAAATTGTTATGACAATTTATTACATCTTCGTAAAGCACCCTGCAAAATATTACGAGGGCTGGCAAAATTATGGCGCCATAATTTTTTTCTCCCTCCCATACAAAACGAGTCCATTAAAAATAAAAAATAACTTCCGAATAACACCATCCAAAAATCCAAAATCCCTCACAAACTCATATTTTAAAAGGTTTATCCTGTCACATATCAATTTCATAATAATCTCTCCATTCAACATAAAAAAAATTCCAATTCCCCAACTCTCCCAAAAAACAACAATGGAAAAATGTAAAAGGTGCGTACAAAAAGTCTGTAGAATTAACCAAAATTAAAAATAAAAAAAAATTAACTTCTAATACTTGGATTTAATTTTCCTTTTAGAATTATTAAATATACCACTCAAATAATATCTAATACGAAATGAATTACCCGATTTTGATTAAACATCGAGTAATTGACCATTTGCCTGCCTTCATACGTTTATTTCATTTCTTTTCTTTTTTCAAATATTTTTTTTTATGGTGTGTAATTTCAATTTCGATTTACTCACATCTCTCCCTCACTGACACATGTTTATCCCCATTCCATTAAAATCCCTCCATATGCTGGCACCATCACCACCACTTGGCCCCACTAGTAATTGGACCATAATTTTCGCCTTGTCAAGTGACTTAGACAACCCACAAACTTCGAATTCTCAACTTTAAGTAGAGGAAATGATAATCAAAGATTCATGACTACAATTAAAACAACATGGCAGCATCCAATTTCACACATTTTTTTTATAGCCGCCATGTTAGGCTTAAATCTTTCGTCCTTTAATAGTTATTATTTTCTGTATGTACTCTCACTTTCTCTCGACCCTTTGCTGACCTCAGCAGGTCGTTCCAAATGTCAGCAAAGAGGTTAGTTTGAGGGATAGCCAGGAAGAGGAGGGCAGTTTGTTGATGGTAGAAAGGGACATTAGGCCCGCGCCATCCAAAGGTGGGTGGCTGGTGGTGGTGGTCGAATAGTGATCACGTCCCATGAATCCTTGCAAAAAAGGAGGGAAAGCAATGGCTCCCATTGCCACACAACAGATCGCTACTTTATGGCTTTTTCAGTGATATTTTATCAGTTGGACGAGGCCAAAAAAAAAATATTTTTTCTTTTAGACAGAAAAAGTACATTATGGATCCTTTTAAAAGTACAAGACGGATGACCACCCATATATTTCCTCCCCCTTAGAATTTCAATAATTAACAAAATAAAAATATATATATAAAACAAATAAAAACAAAAAAATAAAATTACGTTTTTTGTGTAAGGGCTTTTATTTTGCCACTAAATAAACGAAATAAATAATCATTTCTGAACGAACGCGCCTGCTAAATAATATTAACGAATCAGCCATCCATTTTTCGGTACTTTATTGTCGTATACTACATTGGTGCTAATAAGGGCCGGATTTAAGCCTAAGAAAAATGGGTGCGTGTCTAAGACCTCCAATGCGTAGGGGTCTCAAAATCCTAAACAAAAACCAAATTGTTTCCGAATTAAAAAAAAAAAGTCCCAAAAAAATAATATTCAAATTAGGGCCCCAAGATAGTAAATCCACCTCTGGTACCCCAATGTCACACTAAGCTTAGAGCCTCAAGTAAAGTAAAAGAAAACAAAAAAAAAAAAAAAAAAAAAAAAAAAACAACCAAAAAATAACACCATGGGGAATTTAAACATCCCCCGTATTGTGTCAACCACTACAATTAGAACTTTTACGTCTTTTTACCTGTGACCATTAATTCCTCCCAGTTGCAACTGCTTTTTTTCCCTCCAAACCGCCTCGAATGCCCAATAAACTGATTGGACACCGGGTTTCTTCCAGTGCTCACTCACCCCCCATTAAGCACACAACTGGAACGCTTTCCCCCCCTTCTTGGCGTCTCTATACACCCGAACTCTCCTTTTCCTCTCTCACTCATCCGGATAATTGCGTGGATAAAGAGTTAGCATTTTACCCAATCATATTCTACAAGTATATACTTTAAAACCGACCTCTTTTATCACGCAAACAATTGCCAGCTTCTTTTCGATTTAGGTGGCACCAAAAAAAAAATTACAAAGTTGCAAATTAATTGCTACTTAGAGGGTAAAACTCGGGGTAATGACGTCATACACAACGGACACCAACAACACGGAGCGAAGTTTCGCTGGCTCGTGTCTTAAATTCCTCCAGAGAGAGGGGGAAAGAATGAATTTATTACGGCAACATGACGTTGTCCTAATGGCTTAATTCGACATTAATTTAAGGAGAAAATGCTCTTGTTAAAATCTCATAGCGTTTCCACTCTCATCTCCCTTCCACTCTCCTCACCTACACCTTCTTGGCAATTCAAAATGCAGGCTCAACTCATTAAAAGTGCTGAACGTCAATATTTAAATGCGTGATTAACTCCACACAATTGCTCTTCTCCATCTAAGTCCCTCAAACAAACCTATCAAAAGGTTAGGCGTGGATTTTACATATGGTAAACATTTCAAGTTGAGCTTCCTCAAAACTAAAAAAAAAATAAAAAAAATAAAAAATAAAAATAAAAATAAAAAATAAAAAAAAAATCTAAAATTTGAAAATTAAAACTATAAAAACGATTATACGTGCAAAGGTGGTTAATTAAAAGATGCACACCCAACTTGTGTATATAACTTGATTAAAATTGTTAAAGGGTTTATTAATTACGTTATGCAAAAGCAAATGCGGTCGTATATCTGATTTGTCAACTGCTACAAGAGTTGAATCAAAGTGTATAGTTAGTTGCCAACATCATGTTTCAGTTCCTGGGTTCAATCTACCAACCGCTTGAATTTTAATGAAATTTTCAAGTACCATCATATCACTGAAATTTCCAACAGATTTATCCATATTTCCAGTAACGCGAGCAGAATATATCAATGGAACAGTTGACAGGTCCTCACTGCATTTTTGCATATTATACATAACTTGTTAAAACGATTTTTTTTTCCAACCCATCAGCGTGTGTTAGCAATCTCAGCATGTCCAATTCTTACACCTCAAAAGTCGAGCCAAAAGCCAAGTGAATAATCAATCGTTCTCTCCTCACTTTCGTTGATTATATTATAAAGTAAACACACAGTAAGGAATCTTTAATATCCGAGATTCATCACAACGTTGACAACAACAACTGTTACGGCAAATTAACATGCAAGCGTTAAAGCAAGCGTTACGCACAAAAGCTGCTTTGTTGCGATGCTTCGCATGTAAACTTCTCTACGCACTTTGCCCAACGCATTGTTGCATTAACGCAAAATCGCATGCGTGTGAACTTAGCTTTACAATTTACGTGCAACAACTTTACAGTATATTTTTCTCGCTTGGCCATTTCCGCCACGTGACCAATACAACCGTACACAACTTGATTCTGCACCAACCTTTTGCCACGTCGTCTTACATCATTCCATTGCGAGTGACTCTTAATTAGACTTATCTCACTTTCATTCTACCAATCTAATTACAAGTCAAAAATTCACTTTAACAACTCACCTGCCCCCGGAGCGCCCCCACCTAAACTACGACCATGTGTGTCACCACTGATTAATAGTCTTCAACTCCATTAATCACCGCCACGTGTTTCTTCCTCCACTTCTTACCCCTCAAGCTAATACACACTTCCAACAAGCTACAAAATCCTCCCAGAAAAAAAAAAAAAAAAAAAAAAACAAGAAAAAAAAAAAAAACAAATGGCGACTTCAAAGATTAAATACCAAGAAAAAGCCACAAGACTTTGTTCTTTGAACTAAAGTGGAAAATAAAATTTATTGGCTATTCTGTTGCACTCGGGCTAATAAATCTGTCATACAACCTTTTCTACATCCTCCATCTTTTTTTTTTTTTCAACCTTTGTTTTGCAAGCCAGATGTAAATGTACACAAACAACAATGTACAATTATCCATCATGCGAATTCTTCAGCTGGACATAATCCAAAACACGCACGTTATTTACACGTTGCACATTCTGGGTCATCCGTAAAAACTATTTTACATCCAATTATAAAAAGCCCACACAGTTGCGACAAACAAACTAAAGCTAAGTTCACATGCATGCGCTATTACCTCGCGTTAACGTGCAAGCACGAAGCAACAATGCTTTGAAGTTTAAAAATTTCAACTTCGTGCGTTACAACGCACAAAAAAAACACAACGCACGTTGAGCAAGCGCATAAGTGATGCAGAGTTCACATGCTTTAAAGGGGAATGTAAACCTGCCTTAAACGTCGATCGCCTTATTACACCCCAATTCAAGTTGGACCACACTGCTACACACCAACCAAAATTGAAAAAAAAAAAAAAAATCCATTTACTGTACAATAAATGGATTTTTTTCCCCCCCTCTTTCTTTCGGGACACTCGATAAGTGCTGAGTAGTGCCGCTTTAGTGCTAAATACCGACTTGGTACATTTACCACTAAATGTGCGATGCCCAGCAGCAAATTTATCCGCGAAAACTATTTTCCCGACCCGCGTACAATCGGGAACTTCACGCGATAATTGCAATTTGTTCTAAAAGCAATCTCAAATTCAATTAAAACCAATTACCGGCCAATTATGCACTAATTTTGCAGAATTTTTTTTCTCTCCTTAGTACAAGTTTTTAAACCCTTTTAAATGAAATAATGAACTTTCAATGGAAAACCATCTGTCGCAAAATGCAATAAAGCCTAATTCAATTTTTGATTTACTCGTTTCAAACCTAACTAGTATCAACTTTAGGTCTAATCTAAAACATATTTCATAAATTGTATGTGTGTACAAGAGTAATATATTAAATTAAACATGCATTCGTGACTGCATATTATCTCGCACAAATCGTACGAGTAAACCGGTTGCACTTAACAACGCAGTAAATCCTAATACGCTTAATCAAAAACATCCATTTCTGATACCATGAACAATCACAACATTACAAAATCATCCCAACTTTAATCCTAATTAAAGCTCCGACGGGTGGAAGGAGGAGAAATATCTGAACAATAGACCTAAATTCAATTGTAAACAAAGACAATCACCCATCTTGGGTCACCTGGGCGTCGGAAAATGAGAAGCAGATGGTGCCAACCTTAATTAAGTCAGTCGGCCATGTTGGTCTAATTACTCCCCATTCATCTGACCAATTGTCCAACAAAGGAAAATGAGAAAATTTGCAAAAATAAGCACAAAAGGAAATTAAATTTTACAAACAAACACATTAAACCGATAAAAATGTTTGAATTTTTATTTCGAGGTATTAACGAAATAAAAACAATCCAAGAAAAAAAAAAAAAAAAAAAAAAAAAAATATAAATAGAAAAAAAAAAAAAAGAGAGCTCTAGTTGGCATTTCTTATCTATCTCATATACTCCCACTTGCTAAGAATTCCACTTTTCTGCTTCACTGCAACACTGACGCTTTGGAATGCTATTCGATTTGGAAATGGGAAACCGAACCCAACAAAAAAGGGGAACAACCTGGGCATTTCCAACTCGATTTGAGTCAGATCACTCAGATGCACAAGTCAAATATATTCCTCTACCACCGCCTTAAAAAAAATTCAACAAAAAAGAACAGGACTTTTTATTCGACTGAACAAAATATCGAAGGACTTTTCAAACCGAGAAGAGAAAGGAAAAAAAAAAAGTAAAAAAAAAAAAAAAAAAAAAAAAAAAAAAAACGGCAAAACCTGATCTGGGTTTTGTAGCAATTCAATAATCTTGTAAGGCAGACTGCGTTTCCCTCCGTTGCTTGACACTAACGAGACATAAAAGTGGTGCTAAGAACAAGAAACGGTCACCATCAACTCTATACTTCCTTTAAACTTTCCACATGTGACTTCAAAGTTCAGATAAGAACCCTTAACCCTTTGCATGTGTGTTCTGTCTAAACTAACAAGAGTCGCTCGTGTTAGCTTTAAATCGAATTGGCTTTTAATGGTTTATTTATCGACTTTAATACACTGGCTGCATTCAAAAATCCGTGTCTTTTTTGCTAGGTGTTTGTGTTTTTGTTTCGCGATGTTAAAACACACAAACACCTAATAAAACTTCTATTTCTAATGCATATGACTTCTAATTTGATTACAATATTTGTTTTTTTTATTAGTTAACCACTGAAGATGACCGACAACGATCGAAAGGCCTTTGGAGGAAACCACGGCATACTTTAATTGTCATTTAAAAACCAAATGTTGTAAGCAAACACCAATAATACACTTCAAACACGACTTTTTGAATGCAGCTACTGAAATTGAATACAAAACACGCAAGGAATTTCGAAGAAAAGTTTTTATAAAAAAAAAAAAAAAAATTGAGCGTTTTTTATTTATTTATACAAAATGTCCATTTTATTCAAATGTCGAATTTGTTCTGCAATTTTTTTGTCCCCTGGTATTTCCAGCTTAGGGTTAAAATTCAGCTTCTCAATTTTAGCAAGAGCGTTTCTACTTATGGCAACCACCAACTGCGTTTGGCATAATGCCATCTGCAAACACCAGGCAGCATGCATGCTGCTTGTACATCTTGACTGATCATGCTCAGTTCTGTTATCATCAGCCCGGATCTGAAAGATTACTGGAGAAATTGCAACAACGCTTAACAGATTTAAAAGGTATGGACAATTATCCACACAATCGAGAATTAAGTCGATGGCATAATCAGTGCTTTATGCAGAAACTAATAAAAGTATCAAATGAAATTGTTTCAGAAAATATTAAGTTTCCGCACTTGTCAATACTCTTGCGTATTTGTTGAATGGACGCCACCCCGTTATCCAGTGTAGTGGTGGTCAGGGCCGGCCTTCTCCAAGACAGTAGAATTGTAAGACCCCCTGGGAACGCTTTTACTAACAATTTAATAATTTATAAACAATTGATTGTTGGCATGTTTGCTGGTTTATTTTTAGCATTATTGGTGGTTAGCTCGTTGTGTTATTCCAGCTTTAATAGTGTGAAATGTAATTATGCTCAGACATACAACCTTTTGGAACGTTGAATTCCTGCGTATTATTTTATTTAGATTTTTAAATTTTTCTTTTTTCTTTTTATTTATTTATTTTTCATTTTCATTTTTTTGTTTCATTTTTCTGGAGCATTTTTCTTGCTCCCGCTGCACCCCCTTCTGGCCCGCCCTGCTGCTGGTGGTGGCTCCCTCTAAGTGTGGGACAAAACGTCTCTCGCACAGCCAGGTTATGTTAAGTCCATTTTAATGTTACGTATTCGGTAAGCCGATCAATAAAAGACATCATTCCTGGTTAACATCAAACATTGACTAATTCATTCAATCTCTAAAAATGGTTGGTTGCCTTGCCAACTGTGCGTGGCAACACACACGCTCAATTTGTGCACATTGTTTTGACATAATTTGTTCTTGCTGAATATGCACGAGAGATAAACCTAATAAGTTGTTAATGAGTATGACAGTGACTTAGCCGCTAGTTGAAACAAACAGGATTAAATGAAATAAAAGTCTTTAATAAAAGTCTTAAAAACTATGTTACACTAATTATGCACTCGAGAATCCCTGAACTTTAAGAGCCCCATCCCGAGTGGCCCAGCTAGTCCTTCTCTACCTGGGCCTAGTTGTGAAATAAAATAAATTTCCCATTTAGCCCAAATTCATGTCACAAAAAAAGAACTGTCAAATTCCTTACATTTTTCCCAGCTCCTGCTGTGTTGAGTTGTTGGAATGTTAGTGTAAGCAAAACACTAACAGACACAAGTTTGTTTTTTTAAGAACAAACCCCTAGTTTTAATTCAGCTGGCGTTTTCTTACCCCATAATAAATGGACCCTTTTTACCAGTTAGCTCCCTCCAGAGTTAAAAAGTTGCACATGGGAAACGACGAGCGTCTTTTATAGAGTTTAGATATGGGGGATTATGGGAAAGTAGTATATTTAAAGTTTTTTTTTTAACGAGTTCCGCGTTCGAGTCTGATGTGCGCCATTTGCAATGATAAGTGGTCTCGTGTTAGAGGCGAGACAAATAGGAGAGTAACGCAGCGTTAAATTGGTGCAACTACTAACCAGATTTTCGTACACTATTTTTACTTTTAATGCTTCATTCACAGTAAATAAAAGAAGTTACAAGTTATACCAAAGTGTTAAAAATTCGGTCTTATCATTTCATTTAAGTACAATTGGTCTTGATCTCATTCATCACTTAGTTTTAGAACCATTTGCACTTTCCCTTTAGTTTAATGACTAATATTTTCTCCTCGGGGCTCATCGTAAAGATCAAATTTGCACGAGTAATTGAGGATGGAGAAGACGAAGGCTATCAACGTTTTCACTGCTTTTTTTTTCTGCAAAACTTAATAAGTTTTCTCTGATCTTTACAAGTTTGCAAACGAAATGAAATTAGGAGAGCAAAAGCAAACTTTTAAGGAAAAAAATATATTCAAAAAAAAAAATTCAAAAAATAAATAAAAAATGGTGAAACGATACAGAATTGTTGACTTGTCATTTCCTAATCAGATAAAACCTTATCAACGCGACACTTTGCGCACGTAAATGTAACTCCATAATGTACATTACAAAAAAAAAAGAAGAAAAAGAAGAAGAAAAAAAAATGTCATTTTTTTTTCCTCATGGTGTTCCTCCCGATAAATCTGACTACCAACCTTCACGTTCACGTCCAACTTTCACAATAACTTAGCTTTAAAATAAAGTGTTGGAAATTCATTTTTTTTCTTCTCCATGCGAAATTGGATGAGCAAATCGTGACAAACAAGAAGCACGAAGCTAACAAATCCCTTCTCCCATTCCCTACTTACTGTCACTTTGAAAAACTTTGTAAACCGGCAAAAGTTACAAGAAAAACTTTCACCAGAATACCTGATCGTTACTTCTAGATGTTTGTTGCTGAGCAATTGAATAATCTCATCTCATGTGATCGTGGATTTAAATAATCCCCTTAAAAGTTGCACGATGTAGTCGTACCACTTTTTCAGAGTAAAAAAAAAAGCTAATCTAAAGTAAACATGGTCATTAATTTTAATTTTAACTGTATATTAAGTTTTTCACATGACCCTCAACCACTGGCACTCGCACTTGGCACATGTGGGGCCCAAAAGAATAAAATCCATAAATGCACAAAGCAGATTATTTTGCCATTTATTATTTATAAATTTAGCCAGGCCTAAATCTTTCTGTGCAGTACAGTAGAGCATCGATTACCTGAACGTCGGTTAAGCAAACGACCGGTTAACCAAACAGCGATGATCGTGTTAAAAGTATAACCAGCCCCTTAAGCAAAGAAAATTTAATGACTTTTTAACATATTTTTTTTAAGGAATACATGTGCAGTATTAAAATATTTTAAATAGCAAATAGAGTACGCCGTGTTGTTATTACGCAGTTTGCGCCATTTACTTTTACGTTATAAAAACCCCCGTTATGCCTATAACTACAGTGGAAAACTCATAAGTCTAACGGAGCTTACACTATATCAAAAAATAACGTAGCCAATCCGGTAATTTTCCACTATTTACGTCACTGTGACATCACTGACCAAAAATTGCGATTTGCAACGACCTCGTTCGCCGCCATTTTGAATTCTCCGCTTCATTCGCGAGAGGAGCACGTGTTACTGTTTATCTCATTGTTTTCCTTTGGAAATCATTTCAATTCACAATAATAAAGTTGCGGCATTGTTTTGAATTAGTTAAAACAGAAATTGTATCTATATTTAATATAAGAAACAGTTCCTAGTTTAGGAAATCACGTGACTTTGTAAGGTAAGCGTAAGCGCAAACTGAACTTTTATATTTTTACGTTACAATATTTAGAAAAATAAAAACTTCCCTTTAGTTTAACCTTTTTATGATTAATTTACCAGATGGCATAAAAATTTCATTGAGATTTGTGACATCATTTTTTAATAGTATGGTGAAGGTAAGATAGTTGGCCACAATTTCCAGAGCCAGGAGACCGAGCCAAGATTGATGTCATTGAATCTCAATGGATTTTAATGCCACCTGGTAAATTAATCTTAAAACAGTTAAAGCAAAGGAAGATTTTTATTATCCACAAATATAAAATGTTCACGCATATCTTGGTCAACTAAGTTGGCTTGGATTAGCATTGCCATTGTAATGCCAGCCCCAAGCGTAAACATTTTGTGACCACGATTGTACATAAACTTCTAACGTCCGATTATGTAAACAAATCGATTTTATAAACACCCATGTCCTCCAATTAGATCGGATAAACGTTAACGCCACTTCTAATTTTTTGTTCCTAACTCGAGAACTCCTGAACTGTGGTGGCCCCCTTGGGCTGGGACCCCCAGTCCTCCAACTGGGCCTGCTCATCTCATTTCCATGAAACTCCAGCTCCATCTGGTTACTTCGTTAATCGGCATTGTTTTCATCAGCAGCAACAATGTGCAAATTGGAGGAACTGCAAGCCTTTAAGTCCAATCGAGGCCAATTGAGAAGAGAAAAGTTGTACGTCGATACAAACAGAGAGAGCTCAGATTAAGTCAGCATCCATCCACTGCTAAAACCCCAACTTTATCACCTCCATAATTCCAAGAGGAAGCTCCCCAACCACTCTAGGTCTAAATGACTAGGATTTCCTAAAGTTCCTAAGCCTAATCGTCCTTGCTTAACGAGAGACATTTCGTTCCCCTACATAAATTTCCCTTAAACATTTGCTTAATCAAATTGCTCAATTCTTTTAGGCCTAACGGACAAAAGTAAAAAAGATAATGAAAAAAAAAATAGAATTTATGATGAGATCAATTTTGATTAACTTTCAGGAACCAAACAATAATTATTGGCCGTATTAATCAGCAATTTGGTTCACGCTCGAAGAGCACCACCAAAATCGAAACCTGCAGCTACAATTTTCCAATCGAGTTGATCTGTCGAAATAAAGCAAAGCTCGATCCCGACTTAACTGATAATGCTCAGCAATGTATAGTAAATAAAAGTCATCACGACTAATTAAATGTAATTGAGAGTCAACTTTATACTCGCTTATCCGCAGATTAATTTATTTGTAGTTCTTAAATGTTCTGCATCATTTTCTGCGCTAATAAGACAATTAATGCAAATATTTTGCATTTATAATTGCGAAAACAAATTAACAAGCAGCTTTTCTTCAACACTAAGTTCGCACCACTAATTAACAGTATCGAGAAATAACAATCACGATGAAAGTAACTTTTCCGGTGTTTGCACTTGATGCAGTAAGAAATATCAACGAGCCTATCACAATTTACTTGATTTTATTTGATCCTGAACTATTTTCTTTTGTGCAAAATAGAAAAAATATGAACCAAGCATACTGTAATCATGTGGTATTAATTTGATCATCTGACTGCATGGCTGTTTGTCATTGGCTAACAGCAGGCAGATTGCTTCCTGTTACTTCCTTACTTGCTTCTTAGCGGTATCACTACTTCCTTGTTTCGCTTCCACAAAGAACCGTGTTCTACTGTTAATTCTTACTGTTAATGTGGACACAGGGCCCGGGTGCTATTAGAATTGTGAGGCCCCTACTCTTTCACTAACAATTTATAAACAATTGACCGGCCTTACCCATAAGAGGGACCCAAGCGCAAATAATTTGGCCCCTAAAAAAATCTGAATACCGTATTTCTTCGATTAAAAGCCGCGGCTTTTATTACAAATCGCCTCTCTTGGCCCCGGCTACTATACGAAGCAGTGGCTGTTTTTCAGTCTTTGAGATTCAAAACATACATAGAACAAACGTTACAGCTGTGAAATGAACGTGGAATGTTTCTTCCAAGTTCAATTTCGTTTATTTGTGGCCTCGATTTTTAGCTGCGGCTACTATTCGAGGGCGGCTTTTAATCGATGAAATATGGTAATAATAATAATAATAAACAAATAAAATAAACAAAAAAATTGTAGTCTAGAAAACTAGTTCTTGGTTCAGCTTAGTCTTTTTTATTTTTTTTTCGTTTCATTTTTCTGGGGCCCTTTGCGTATCCCGGGCCCGGGTGCCTTGCACCTGCTGCACCCTCTTGTGGCCAGTCCTGTATGGACATAATCATTTCCACAACAAAAAAAGTGCCAATATTAAATTAGTTTTGCTAAAACTGTGCTGAAATGCAAAGAAAAAGAAAAAGAATAAATATAATGCAAATTTTTTAATAATATGTTAATATCTCAAAATTTGTGTTGATTATTCTAGAAACCGTTGAGGAAAATCGATTTCGGCCAATTCCGACGGAAACAATTTAATTTCCTAAAACTCTTAAACTCAAATTCTATAAATTCTTGGCAATAAATACGTGAAAACGATCACATTTCCTGGCGTCGCCAATCGGGTAAAAAGCGCGCACACTCGACTAAAGCCGCTAACACCTAATCTCCAGTAAACACTACACACTTTTCAAGCGGATATCAGTGTCTCGCAATTAGTTTCTGATGACACTTTTTCCTCGAGTTACCACCACATTAGCTAATCACAAATTGAAGTCTTGAATACAATGACAGCAGGAGGAGATTTTATTTACAAACACAATCCTTATCTGAGTAAAGACATAAAACCAGATGAAGTTAGTTCAACAAAAGATTGAAAAGTAGTAGGCAAGTTGTTGTTGGCAGGAGAAAACCCTACACCAAGGTCCAAGAGTGAGATAAGGGAAGAGAATGAGCGCACAAGGAAAAGGAGCACACAAACATCTCGACGCAGATAAAACCCTTCACTTTTCTATGACACTTCTATCCTACGCCATCATCCACGTTGCCATGACAACCCGGCCCAAATTCATCCTTTTTTTCTTTACACCCTACTCGACTCTCCTAAGTGGCAAATGTACAATTAGGAGTTAATCACAAACTGTATTGCTCAAAAGAACAAATCCCTTGTACACATACAGCATAGGGGAGCCGTCAAAGCCATAATTGGAGACGCCGTACTTACTTCTCCTAAAGCATCTTTTCAACTTGTTCTAATTTGGTGAAAATTTAATGAATTTTAAAAACCCTCTTCTCCACCCTCTTCTTCTTCGTTCCTTTTTCAGCATCCGTCGAGAAAATATCATAATGTACTTGCAAAAAGGAGATGCTTCAGAGACGCATCCACCAGCTGTGCACAGAAGATTAAAATCCCTAGAAAATTAAATTTGAGCAAAATATTTGATTTTTATAATAGGAGAAATAAATTCTTAACAAAAAAATACGATTCGTGTGTTGTTTCAGAGCGAAACTAAGTCTTTTCTTTTCTTTTTCTTTTCTTTTTTTGCTTAAATTAAGTGAAATTCCAAATGAGTTTGAAATTGTATTTGGATGGTTAAGTAGAATCAATAAAAAGCGTAAATTGAATTTTAAAAAAAGGACCACAATTTATGAATTTATGAGTAAATTCTAAGTGACTAATAAAGCTTTAGAAATCATTTCCTGTGAGAATTCTTTACCGATGCAATTACGTCTAGATATTGAAGCATATGCATACTTTTTTTAAAACAGATACATTTTAACATACAAAATGACAAATAAATTTATCAAAATATGGAATATTTGTACAAAATTGTACTAATATTTTTACAAAATAGTACAAATATTTTTATAAAATAGTACAAATATTTTTACAAAATAGTACAAATATTTTTACAAAATAGTACAAATATTTTTTACAAAATAGCAAAAATATTTTTACTAAATAGCAAAAACATTTTTACAAAAATAACAAAAATATTTTTACAAAGTAGCAAAAATATTTTTACGACATATAAAAATATCATTACATAATTGTACAAATATTTAATACAAAATTGTTCAAATATGTTCCAAAACTTGACAAAATTTTAAAACAAATTAACAAAAAAAGCAAAAAGATAGTCTGATATTATCCAAACTGCAATACACTTTCACATCTTTCCACCACATGAGTTTACATCTTCCCAATCAATCAATACAAACATGTTATGGCACTACCCCCAAACCCACACGGAACAAAAACAAACAACAAAAAAAAAAAAAAAACACAAATGCATTCAGACGGCAAATTCGAAATTCAAACAAGCCCAACATTGATATTCTAAAAACTACCTGGTATCAAAATAAAATTATCCCAAACAAGATTCAAAACAGTAAAAAATGCTAAAACTTCACATCCAACAGCCCAAAACCCAGCACGAGCAACGAATTATTTTTTCTTCTTCTTCCTTTCCCACTTCCACAGCATCCTCCATCTCCACCGTCCATCCTCCCTCTTTTTATTATTATATTCTGGCCAAAAGCCAGCAATTCCACTTTAAACCATCACTCCCCAGTTTGTCACTCTAAGTCTCTTTGGGTTAAAATTTACAATTTCATCATCAAATTTCCTTTCCTCAGCCTTTTTTTTTTTTCTTCACCTAATTTACAACCAAATTTATCCCTTCGTCTTATATCTCGAGTGGATTCAAAATGGCCACTGTTTTTAACACTAAGCTTCCTCGGTAGTTGCGAGTAAAACTGAACCTAATCTTTCCCCAGTGGCTGTGAGTAAAACCGCCAAAATCCCCTTGACAAGACTGCTCCATCTGCTGTAATGGACATTCCAAGTTCAAACTGTTTTTATGACGATGAGGGGAAATGCAACTAAAATGGAACTTGTTAGCAGGACGATATGAAAGTAAACTCCATTCCATTTTTTCCCCCTCTCCCCCTCTTCATTCCCAAGCACTTCATAATGATACAATAACTAACATTTGGTAATCCACAACGAAAATAAAAAAGTTTTAAACTCCATTTTAAAACTTTCACGCACCCAAAATTTTTAAATTAAATTTGAATCGTTTTTATTATTATTCACAAACCCTCTTGCAACGCCGTGAAGCCCGCCAACATTTCGCATAGAGTTAAAAACCATCAATCGATACAGATGCCGAGGCCTGTTTTGTACCTCTTAAATTGATTTGATTGATAATCCCCTTTAATTCGACGACTTAAAGGACTGTAGCTTTTTAGCGTTATTTAGTAGCAGGGCATTGAAGTTTTACGTTCAATCGATTTATTTAAAGCATTAAGACAATAGTTACAGTTAGGTTAAGCGTTTGGTCAATCACGGTACGTTATGGCATTCGTAGCTCCTCAATTGCGACAAACTAGCAATTGACAACTAGGAAAAAAAACCATAAAAAAAAACCCAGTTGAGGTAGGTGGTAGTTTTTTGTGCTATAGAAACAGTACCGAGAGCAAAAACGAATGAAAAACAATTGGAATTCCCAGCAGGTCACCCATCCAATCCAAGTACTGACCAAGCCCAATGCTGCTTAACTTCCATGATCGTTGTGGTGAGCAATTGAAACAACAAAAGTTGTTTAAATGGTAAATATTTAAACACGCTGTATCCATTGGGCATACACTGAGCTAAAAGAAAGAATTGCACTTTGTGCAATGGTACAATCATGTTCCAAAAAACTGGATGCCCACTGCACGTCGGCAATTGAAATTGTGAGTAATTTCTTGTTTTGCCACTAGATGAAACACCAACCATCAACAGGTAATAATACAGCTTTTTCACCTTTCATAAATTAAATGCACCAATTAGTTTTTAATTAAAACTATTTTTATTTCTGTTAGAAATACACAAGAGTTCTGCGTACAAATCTCCCACAGCTTAAAACAAAAGTCCCAAAACAGTTTTTAAAAAGTTCAATTCCCAACTAAAACGCAACAGCCACAGCAATGCACTAAGCATTCAATTAAGCATACCTAAACACAATGTGCTTCACCATCTTTGATTTCCCTAGCGAGGAAAACTGCACTGGGCATTGCTCAACTTGCTAATGACTTTGGCACTGCCATAAGATGAGATCTCACATAGCCCTCCCCTTTTTTCCCTCCTCCATTATGTGCCCTTAAAATTCATCATTTAAATTTATTATAATGGCTGCAAAATTCACATCAACTGATAATATAATGAACCCTACTTTTATCTCCGACCTTTATTACCCCTACACCAAACTGTCGTTTCCTCTTTAGAATGCACTAAGTCTCACTTTATATGCCTCAAAATGACTCAAGATTGCATTTAGTCCTAAACCCATTGATATTCTTCCCAGATTTACACTAACTCATTCCCGTCTTATTTTTCTTTATTTATTTTTTTAAAACTTTTTAAACTTTTACTTTCTCCTACAACTCGATCCATCATCATTAAAATTTATAAGGTCGAAGAATAAAATTGTCAAAATCTTGACAAATCTAATGGTTTCCACTTTTCATTTCCAATTCAAATTCGAACATGGCTGACAATTAAGAACTTAATCCCTCACTAGTTCTTCAGCTGAGGCACCCGGCTCATTAACCAACTACTAATTACCTCATCATTTAATCGCGTACGGTTTCAAACCGTTCTATTTTGCACTTCATGACCACTAAATGCCCTCTGTTATGATGATGTAAAACTGCACTGCCTGAATTCAGTCGCAACTAATGGAGCGTGGAGCAAAGCTCAGCAGTCATCTTCAAGAACACACGGCGATTAATTTTTAAATACATAAGCTCGAGACCTTTTGCTGGAACCCATTGTTTTCATATTTTGCCGGTAGATGGAGTATAGCCAAAAAAAAAAACAAAAAAAAAAAAAACATACTTGCTGGTATTATCTACTTTTGCTACTGGCTAAACAGGAGACCAGTTTTGCAAGTTCTCCATGCCGGTCACTTGTTTCCATTAAAACACACAAGTTAAGTAGCATTGGGCCTAGTCAGACCTTGAATTGGCGATGAACCGAAAATCTCAGCTGTTTCTCATCCTTGTCTGACCAAGATGCTGTATTCTACGTACGAGGCCATGACCCCCATGCTAAGTGTCCCACTACTTATTAAATATTTTCGCATTTTTGGGCCTTAATGAGTATTTCCATTATGCTGAAACATTCGGTGGTATGTTGACTGTTACTAATTTTGCTTATCACCAATCATTACATACACAACTGTTGACTTAATGAATTATCGCTGTGTGCTTGCTGCGTCAGTAAAATGTCATTCATCTTGAAATTATTATCACGTGACAAATGGAACGTTGTCACCTGGGCAATTTATTACCGAAGTAGCCTACTGTAGCCAAGTTAAGATTCTATCGCTATTCTTCCTGGACATAAGAAATCGTGTTAATTTTTATAAGTTCTCTTGACATTACTGACATTACTTGGTCCATTGCTGAGATGACCGCTCTATAAACAGGTATCTAGTCCCAAAAAAAGATTCGCTTGTCTAGTTGAATATAAATTTCATCACTTTGTTTTTTCAGTATAAAATTGAGAAAAATTCCAAAATCTTGAAATTTCCTCAATGAATACTGAAAATCTTATGTCAACAAACGTCCCAATGGCGCCTCATGCAAGCAATTGGAAATATGATTCCATCATAATTTCAAATAACCCGAAGTCGTATACATTGTCCAGTTTTGTAATTTCCTGAAACTTTAATAAAATTATTACTTACAAAGCAGAAACAATAGCTTCAAATTTATTTGTTAAAACAGCGCTTCTCAAAGCGATAGTCCGCCACCGCCACTTTACCATTGAAACACAAAGATTATATAAACATAGTAGAGCACTGTTATAATAAGTTTGGTATATATGACGTCAGACCACGAACGTCAAATGCTCTTAAATACACATTAAATGTTACCTAGTCCTAGTTCCATCAAAATGTCACCAAACTTCACTGCATCTGAATACGATACCGGCCGGTAACCCATTGGAACAAAAAAATACCGGTCCGCTACATTACATAGTTTGGGAACCGCTGTGCTAAAAAGCCGCCTTACATTAACCTTTAAGAGTTTAAACAGCATGTGACTAGAATGTAAAAAAGAAATTTGTCCAAACAAAGTGAAAATCGTTCTCACACATAACCAAAAAAAAAAAAAAAAAAAAAAAAAAAAAAAAAAAAAAAAAAAAAAAAAAAAAGATATATATTATTTCTCTTCCACAGAAAGTATCTTTAAAACTTCTACCATCCCAACTTGCAACATTACGTGAAAAATGGCGCCCGATTCAGTCTGTTTTCAGTTAAAGTGGGCATGCGCACAACATTTAAACAACAAAACATGTTTAACTGCAATTTATGAATTCACCCAGACGTAAGACTTTATACCCTGTAGAGTTCTTCCCCCACTAGCAACCAATTTATATTAAATTTATTGACAAAATTTAATACATTCACGTTTTCAATAAATCTCCTTTCCATTTCCCCCTCCCGAGCCCCCACCCAAACCTGCAATATCGAGCAAAGGCTTAAATCATGTTCCTTTTTTAGTTGCTGTTAATTTAAATGAATTTCAAATGTTACTTTTTCCTCTCGCAGTCCCAAAATGCCCACATTTACAAATCTTCTTAACTCGCAATAAACCAAATTTCGCTCTGCCCAATCAAATCTGCAAAACAATACATTCTTCCCTAGTCAATAGGTTCATTGAATCACCATATTAGCCCATTATTCAGACCAGACCACAAGTTCACAGGTGAACGTCTGACCCCATCGGTTTAGGTGAAGAGAGAGGAAACAAATCTAATCATCACGTCCAAGTGGACAAACAGTTAAAGTCTTTACAACTTTAAGATAACACCTACTACAAGTACCTACCCAACCCTCATCTCATTACACTTTACTGCCCTCAACCACAACAATGACTTACGCCCACCCCTACATAATCACCAAGAGAAATAAAAGGCAGATTAAACTAGACCTAGACGTACATCCTCCCGTTTCGTTCATTTAATCAAAAGGTTCCGCCTTTTATCTGAGGCACAGGTGTGCTTACCCCTTGCTCCACCTGACCGTAGTTAAAATTCAACTCAGGTGGAAGGGAGCGGTTCATATACATACACCGTATATGGATAGAAGGAGAAAAAAAAATGGAAAGAAGAAAAGAAAAATGATAAAATCCATTCTACAGTTCACTCACCCATGCAACAAAAGATGATGTCATTACACTTCTCTCCTCAGGCATCCCTCTCAATCAATATTTTAGTGGTAATTCATTTGAATATTTTTTACAGCAATAAATAATGGAGAACTGAAGGTTGTTGTAAGTCGAGGTGATAATTGGCCGTTTTAATGAAACCGATAATTTAAAATGACTGCAGAAATAAAGAAGATGATTAATACTGCATTGTTGTTGCTTTTTTCCTTCTTTTTTTTCTCTTTTTTGTAGAAATTCTCAATGCAATTGTTGTAAGTTTCTCAACTTTCAACATTTTAGAAATTGCTATCCTTCCACCATGAAACTTTAATAATGCTTTAAAAGCCCCACTTCCCCCCCCCCAAAAAAAATTTAAAAAAATAAAAATTTAAAAGTTGAAAATGATTTTAAGCTTTTATATAACTTTTCTTGTTTTTTTTTTTGTTTTTTTTAAAAAAAAAAATCGTTTGAAAATAAATAAATAGAATTAAAGTTGACTAAGTGCACACGCCTAAAACAGATGCAAACTTCATCTCATGTTTAAAAATAATCAAAATTGCCATACCTTAGTTGAGCACTATCGATTTTTGCATTGCAATTAAACAACTGTCTATCCAAGTCTCTTAATTTTCTTTTCCTCTCGTGTGTTTACGTAGTAACAACCAATTTACACAAATTTTCAACAAAAAAATTAAAAAAAATCACATAAACTGTTTCAAAATGACTCAAAAAAAAAAAAAAAAAAACACATTTAAAATATTCTAACTAAACTTATAGCACACCACTTATACCACCTAATCCGCAACAATTTCATCACACTTCACCTCTACCCCAATGCGTAAAAATGCTAACAAATTATTTTTAAAAAAATCCCTCAACTCAACCAAAACTTTTGCATACTGCAACATGCAAATTGGCTCAACATGAAAACGCCATCGATGCACGAGACCTGAGGGAATATCCAACGCAAACGATGAGATGCTTAATCGAGTGACAAATTAAAACTACTGCCTCTTCCTCCGCCAGCTCCACCGCCGAAATTCCATCAAACGAGATGACAAAAGCGAAACATCTTGAGGCAACTCAACTCTCCAAACTTCAACTCAACTCAACCCAACCCAACCCAACCCAACCCAACCCACTGTGAAAAATCCTCGTTTCAATGTCTTCGACAAAGCACATACAAACGAGGCATTAAATATGATCGATCCCCGTCATCTTTCAAGAACGCAGGTGAGCTAAAGTTGCCATGCCAACCATTGTGGGTGCCCCTCAACTCGGAGCTTTTCAAACGTGACTTGGATAAACACACGTGCTCTTGGCATTGGTCTCACCTTGACCACAATATCCATCCGGCTTCATTAGCAATCTTCAACTTTCTGCCATCAAACGATTTATTCTTTATCAATTTACGCCAGGGGATCCAGGAAGGTGTCAACTAGTTTTCTGACGCCCGCTGGCCAGCTGTTTATCAAATCCGAATAACAAATGAAACAATTACGCGCTAAAAATGAAACAGGGTTAATAATTTATCAACTCAGTTTCATCAAAAATAGAAAACATTTGATTAAGATATTCATTATTCAAACCACAAGCTTCGCAACACAAATGTAGATTAATTGTACGATATATTCACATTCCAGCATCAATTTTAATACAACAAACAGCAATACTTTCATTTAATAGAGATTTTGTGCACTTATGACTTATTTGTATAGATTTCATTGTTAAATCCTACAAAATTTATACGTATACGTTATAAGTGGTTTTTTTTTTTTTTTTTTTTTTAAATAAAATTAAGCAAAATCTCTTTTATTTCGCTTCGTGTAATGCAACAATTCATTTTACGTTGCGTTACGTTTCACCTAATTTGGCTTTATTTCCGTAGCGTAACGCTTCATGAAATAACGTTGCGCCACACGCAATATAAAGATACATTTTAAGTACCGTTACATTTTCGTGGCGACACGTTTTACGTTGCATAACATTTCACGCAACGTAACAATACATTTTACATAGCAATACGTTTTTGCAGCGACACGTTCTATGTAGATACGTTTTCCGTAGTGCCATGCTAAATGCCCCGATAAGTTTTATGTAACAATAAGTTTCACAAAACTTCAGGCAGTTGTATTTTTCGTTACGTTAAGGTCGGTTCACTCTCGTATTCACACTACACGCAACGCAGGCAAACATGACCCAACCGCAAGCTGACCTTGACGTTGCATTGAACTTCCAACTACTTCAAGTTGAAGTTCGACACAGCGCAAGAAAACATTCTTGCAGCTGACCAATCAGGACAAACCCAACGCACATTGTTGTTTCACGAAGCAACAATGCGTTGAAAATTTTCAACTTCATCTTCATGCGCTACAACACACAAAACCACAAAGCGCGTTAGTGATGCAGAGAAGTTCACACGCAAAGCATCACAACAAAGCAGCTTTTGTGCGTAACGCATGCTTTAACGCATGAACGTGAACCTGCCTTGCGCTTTGCAGCATTTCGTGAAAGATGAACACTTCAACCTACCTTAAACGCGACCTACGTATAGTTTTAGGTGTTGCTGTGAGTTTCTACAAAAGAAATAAACGGTTTCGGGTGTCGCTCAGATGGAACGAAATCTAACCCAAATGAGTGACACCCCTGGTGTTTATTATCATCTATCAATGGTTTATAATTACTGGACAAAAGCAGAAGGATTAAAATCGATGCTATAAAAAGTAAAACTTTGTTTACTCCAAAAGCTTGTATTGATTTTGGCTTGATTGTTGAATCCATATCACTTACATAATAAAACAAACAAAATATTCAAACAAAAAAGATAAAGAAAAAAATAGAAGCAAAAATAAACACACAAAACTTAAGACTAAACCGGGTATAACGCCAACAATAGAACAAACAGAAGAAAAAATAATAAAACGCACTTTTTCCTATTTCAAGGAATTTATTTTTCAATTTTTTCTTTTTCCTTTTCTGATAAAATAATTTAACATTTTAATATTTCTATCAATTTAATGCATTGCAAAAGGGCAAACTGCTGACATGATGGAAATAGTTTCGAAACGCCCCTAGAGAAAACTTTTTCAAATAATTTTTTTTTTTTTTTTTTTTTTTTTTTTTTTTTAAATTTACTATTGCTGCAATGCACTGGAAGAAAACGGACTGGTTAATTTAATTTCACAGATGTCGTTTTTTCGGTTCAATTTAACTGGCAACGACTCGACCAAAATATGAAATTAAAAAGGAATAAACTCTATCCACCCACCCTCCTTTGCCCTCACATATTAAACTAGAATCAAATCATACCTGCGTAGAATCGATAAAAATTCATTTTGCATTCAATATTTCACCTTTAATAAAAAAAAAACAAAAAAAAAAATTTTTTTTTTATTCTAATAAAACAACAAAACATGAACCCATTTATTTGATGAAACACTAGACATTAATTTGTCTCCACAGAGTGCAAACTTCGTTTCAAAGCGGATTAAATAACTCGAACCTCTTCATTATTATATTTAACACCGAAACAAAAATTAAAAGGATTTAAACTCAAAGTAAAACAAACTCCATAAATGAACAGTAAAAACAAAAACTTTGAACGCACTTATTCTAAATCTAATTTAAAAGTTCCCTGTTTGTCTAATCTAATCACCCTCATTTCTTTACACGTTTAATAATATACACTTATTAAAAAAGTAATCAAAAAAGTGTAAAAAAAATGTTTATGTTTACTAATTATACGCATTAAATAAAATATAATAGCACACTATGCTTCCAGTGACAGGTCAGCACTTTACTTCCTCCATTATCTGGAACATTCATAATATTTTTTTAGGTTGTAAACAAACGACAACACATTACCTTTACTTGAATATTTAAAAAAAAAAAACTAACTTTTGAACAAATGAATTTCCTTCTTGTCTAATGAAATATTTAAATTGCCACTAATTTACAGTGATGACAATTTTTTCTAAACTTGGGGATATAGAGTGGGGATGGGAGAGAAAAATCCATTTAATAATTAAAACAGCGACATTTAAATGACCCAAGAACTTTCCACTTTCATTTTTTCTCCCAACTTTCCAAAAAATGACGACAATTTGCATTCACTGTACCATAGGAATAAAGAAATATTTCCACATAGAAATGTTATTTTTGATAGGAGATCCATTTGAACATTTATTTATAGGTCTATTTTGATTCTCTTTGTTTCTTCTAAGTCAGCACAAACCATCAGGGGCCACTGCAAAACAAAAGCCTAAACCTTAACAGCCTCAAATCCAAACCAAAAAAAAAAAGAAAGAAAAAAAGTTATCATTTTTTCCAATAACCCATAAAATTTCAGATTTTATTGTCAAATAAATGTCAAAAATGCAAAAAAAAAAATTAATGTTAAAAATAATAATAATAAAATAAAAATAAATTCAACTGATTTCCTATATACCGTAAATCCTCTGGTTGTGCGCGGGTATCCAGTAGACCGCGGGCCTTTAATTAAGTGCGGGGCAAGCTAAAATTTGCCAGCAGCGTGCGAGTCTCTATTATAACACAGGGCGTTATATTAGAGACCTGCTTTCATTCACTGTTACATATCCTTGCTTATTTAACTTAAAATTATTCCAATATTCGTGTAAATTAATATTATTTACCGATTTAATTGATAATATTAGCACATTTTTTGAGTATTTTCCCGCATTTTCAAAAGTAACGGGAAAATATTCAATAAGTATTTGCGAATATTATCAACTAAACCAATAAATATTATTAAATTTACAAGAATATTGGAATAATGTTGAGATGGCAGCAATTACAGCTTTCTCAAAATTAATTTTAATGCAATTGCAACATAAACATCAACGTTTACAGACCATTAATGCGTGGGTCTCAAATAGAGCGCGGGTGTCTAACAGAGCGCAGGCAAAAATTCAATCGTGCCTATAGTGCACCCGCGCACAACCAAAAGATTTACGGTATTATAAATCTACGTAAACTCTTATATTGCACATCCTGTTCCCATGGAAACCCACAATGTCAATTGAATATCCCTCCCCATCTGTTTCTCCAAACTGGTGTGACTCAATTCATTTCCATCTGGTTGTCCACACACAAGTAAAATACTTTGTCAATTTTCTCATCACTCCCCACAACACAAAAACAAACCCTTGGGACCCCCATCAAACAAGATCTAGTTCCTCGTCTTCATTTTTTCTCCACCACCACCCTATTACTTTCTTTCAACTACTCCACTTTTTCTCCTTAGTCCACACCTCCTAACCCTTCCAGGATCCAACTCACCACTAGAAACAACAAAGTGGTGGAGATAAAATATTTAAAAAGTATAAAAAAAACAAAATAAAAACCCATCCCAAGACCAGATGTTCAAAGTAGAATTAATAATGAGTCGAGTTCATAATTTTTTTTCTTCCTTCGACAGATTATATTTTTTTCCATCCCATGGTTCCCCCAAATAAATAAATGCGGAATGGCTGTTTTCACCGAAAATTCGGTTAAGTCGAGTCGAGGAAAAAAGTATATACATGTATACAGTCAACCTCGTTATATAACGAATTGCAAAAGACCCGAGAAATCTGCTCGGTGAAACAAAAGTTCGTTATAACAAACTACAGTACTGAATTTTTTTCCAGCTCTATAACTGAAAAATAATTCATTTTTATTGTGAAAAACATTATTTACTCACACACGTGGTAATTTTTGTTTGAATTTAAATTTTTACCATATTTTTAAAAATTTTTCTATTTCGTTAATTTTAAAAATCAAATCTTCAGGCACATTGCATGTAGACAATGTGATGTAATCAATTTACAAAAGTTGTAATAACAAGTTGTAGTGTTCGTTAAAAACTTGTTCTTTGTAACGAATAATTCGTAATATCAAAATTCGTTATAACAAAAATTTGTTATATCGCGGTTCGTTATAACGAGATTCGACTGTATGTCTAACAAGTCGAATTTTCGATGAAAACAGCTTCGGTCAAATAAATATTCAAAGTAATCCAAAAGAAATCCAAAGTTTTGAATTTCCATAGCACTAAAGCGATTTCAATGACCTCAACCTTGATGCAAATTAAACAAAAAAAAAACAAAAAAAAACCAGCCAACTTTCATGACTTACTTACCCAAATTGCTGGCATGTGTAACGATAGGTACAAATCCAATCAGTCCAATAATCCACCGGAACAAGAATGTCATGAACCACATAGTACCTATTTGGTGAATTTGTCCTCGCGGCAACATGGGTCAATCATAAGTCTAACGACACAACCTCATAAAGTGCAATTGCGCTAAGAGATTCCCTGTACAGCATAGGATGGAACCATGAGGCAACTCCATCGCCTACACAACCTTGAATGAGCCATACCCAGTCCAATATTAGTTACTCAGACTAGCACTAGAGGACTTCGTCAATAAGAAACACAAGTTATCTAACAAGTTTAATGCTAATTGTGCCACAAGTGTCAAAAATTTAATTTCAATTCCTCAAATTAAAAAACTTAAAAATAAAAATTAAAAAAAATCTTAAAAAAAAGAATAAAAATTTCAAAACCTAGAAAAGAAGAAAAAAAAAATCAATTTTTATCAAAATTGAATTTAAAAAAAAAATATATATATATATATTTTTTTAAATAAATGTCCATTTTGCCATGTGGAGAATGTTTAAAATTTCAATGAGTTTTTTACTCGAAACTAAATGACATTCAGAGCAAATCCCTATAAAACAAGCTGAAAAAGCTTAAATTCATTACTGTCGAGATACCTGGATCAAATTTGCGAGTTTAATCAAGACCTTTCAATAAGCCATCACACTTTCTCCCCCTTTTCCAAACCATAAATTAATCTCCATTAGGACCACAGGTGTGCAGAAGAGCCATCTGGCTCTTCCTTCCCTCGAGACTCCCAGGTGTATTGTCAGTTTCACCTGAGGAAAAGCGTTGTGAATTTTGCCCCATTAACTTGCATCACGGAACTGTCAGACAGACAGCCAGAGCCATAGGGATTGGGAGATAGTGAAATGGGAATTCATTTTGCTAGAAATGCAAATTGCACATCGGGCCAAATGTCGTCGAAATTGACACCGAAAAGGAAATCGGATTCTACTATAGTAGAAAAATAGAATGAAGCGCGGGCGAGAAAAGCAACAAATTGAAATAACAATTTAATTATGGAAACTATAAGCGAATTGAGTGGGATGGCGAGAGCGAGTTTATTTACAAATGGTTTGACGTTTCAAATTTGAAATGTAAATTGAGATTCTAATTACCAATCTTAATCAATTCTTGGTGAACGAGTCAACAAATTAATCGCACTGATTAATTATGCACAGTCGAGTGATTACTTAAGTCATTAAAATAAGAAACTTTTAAATAAGGAGAGTCGGGAACTCGATGTAAAGGGTGACCCCTTAAATTGCTTCGTTCTCCTTCAATCAAGACATCAATTTCAGGAAATATCAAATCGGTTAACATTTCTGGTATTATTATTAAGAATTATTAATAAAATAAAACTTGTGTAAAATACTAAAAATTTCTCGATATTTTCAACGATTTATAAAATGTATCTCGAAAGTTTAATAAACTTCTCAAAATTTTTAACAATTTCTCAAAATTTTCATCAATTTCTCGATATTTTCAACAATATCTTGATATTTTCACATATTTTTCGATATTTTCACATATTTTTCGATATTTTCACATATTTTTCGATATTTTCACATATTT
>JAQFXT010000194.1:0-61102 GCA_034683725.1 Strigamia crassipes
ATAAAAGCAAATTTTTGTGGCAATCATAAAATTATAAAATTATAAACCGTTGAGAATTTTACACAAATAAATAAATAAACAAACAAACAAATTAATTAATCAATAAAATAATATTAAAAAAAAAAACACAAAATATATATATATTTAAATTGTTGCAGCGTTTTCAGTCAAATGCAATTGCAGCTACTTTGTGTCGAATTCTATCGCGTCCAGGAAGTGGTGTAAGCGATATTAAGGGGGATATACACCATTCTCGCAACTATACATCAAAACATACTTTGAAAAAGGAAGATTTTCGTCGCCTCGAAGGTGGTCGATGGTAACTGAGGTGACGATGAGGATGATGGTGCTGGAATTGGTAGTGATGAAGGTGGGAACTGGTAGGGGGTAGTGGTAAAGAAGTGGCACGTCGGTTTCTGACAGGTTCATCAGTCCCCATAGGAAATACAGACTTACACCCCGCATGAACATCTTTTTTTTTCTCCACCTGCACATTTGCACTCATTTAGTTGTTAGTAGCAACATGCAGATCGTAGCAATGATCGTTATGAATTATAAAAAAGGAGGAAATGTTACGAGTATACATACATGCATTTAGTCACTGTATGATTTGACGAAAGTAAAACGTTAGAAAATTACATGTTTTAAATAAATAAATAAATAACTAACTAATAAATAAATAAATGAACATCGCATTCGCGCTTTACGCTTTATTAAAAAATGAATAAATAAACTTGAATTTAACCGTCCTTGCAGCTGAAATTGATTATTTTGATACGTTAAACAAAATAAACTTACTTTTTTTCTCAAATAGTTCCTAGTTTGGACTGCCAGCACCCAGTAAAGAACCAGAATAATTCCCGGATTAGCAAATGCGGCCCATTCTTGATCATAGAAATGGATGATTCTCGGATCACCGCAATCAGTTTTAATTAAACTTGTTAAACCAATAAGTCTAAAAAATAAAAATAAAAATAAACAATTATAATTAATCGTTTAACAATTTAAATTTAAATTTACCTAGCATAAAAATCTTTAGGAGTAATTAAATCTTGCATGATTTTTAATTGATACAAATACAACGCAATAAGATGTAAAGCTGAATAAATGAGAATTATAATTCGAAAAATTTTGAATTTTTTCCTCAACGTTTTGTAGCAAGCAATCCACGTAGCAAACATAAGAAAACAAAGAAAATAGAACGCATTGATTACACTCGGTCTAGCGATACCGGCAGCGGCCAATAACAGTAAATCCAAAAAAATGCCTATCGCAGCTGTAACTGACGTGTCTTCACGACGCACTTTAGTGAATTGTTCTTGAGGCTCTGGAGCCGAAGGCCGATCAGAGCCTTCGTCAGCCATTCGCATTTCAAGATCAGACGATGTATCTTTCTTCCGTGTAGCCGCAAACAACACGATGACACCAATTAATACAATAATTTCAGGTACGATATGCCGAGCAACATTTAAAACATCGAGGTCATTGTATCTGCAATATTCAAATAAGACATAAAAATCAGCTGTTTTGCTATTGTCAAACCGTAAATCCTCCGATAGGATTCGGGTGTTTGCAGAATCCAATTGTCCCATGCACAAATCGGAGGATTTACACTGATTTAAATTTACCTAATAAATCCTATATATCTAAATATAATTTCTAAACCTTCACCTAGAACACAAGAATTGCTAATTAGGTATTTAAATTTTACTAAACCGAAAGAATATACTTACAATTGCTTAGAAACTCTCCATACGGTTGATCAGCGAGTAAATAAATTTGAAAAGCTAGATGACTTATAGTAGTCATAAGTGATAAAAGTAAAATAGCTATTATAAAACGCCCTGTGTGTCCTATTACAAAAATACAAAAAATTAAAAATATTTATTATTCAATTACAATTTGCATTTCAACGCCAATCTAAGATGTACTAGCTTACCTCGCATACTTTTGGTTGTAGGTGATGGCATAAGAGGTAAGACAAGAAATAGTACCAAATATATGAATGATAATGCATTGTAGCGAAAAGCAGCAGCTGTAAATAAATAAAATAGTGAAAAACAAAAAACAAAAAAACTCATCAGAATTAAGTAACATCTTCACACAAAATATTTATCACTAGTTTCCACCCAGAAAACAGGGATCACCGACTCTATAAAAGCATTTTTTATATGAAAATGGGAAGGAATTGTCATGAAAGAATTATTTCATGGACAGTTAGACTTGTAAATAATAAGAGAGCGTGACAGCCATGTATCACGATCCAAAAACTTTGTGTTTTTTTTTATTATTTTGCACACACCACAATCCGTCTTCGTGTCACCAAGGGCGAGCTAAAGCCCTTGGGTTTCTGTTGATGGTGGGTGATGGGCGGTGATGATCAGTACGAAGCCTCGACTGAGCTAATTTGATAATTACATTTCCCTAACCCTTCGCATTCTAATTCTACTAACTGATTGAAATACAAAATAACGCGATACAAACGATTTGCAATTAAGTGTTAAGCCAGCCGCGGTGTATTTGCTGCAGCTATAACTATACATATATTTCCCAGGCTACTTACATGCTATGAAGAAGATAGGAAGCACCAGCTTGAACAGAAGAAAGCACAGGAATTGATTCATGATGATTTTACGGTACTTCTCACCAGATTTGTCCGAGGTTATCAAACCTAAAACAACAAGCATTACATAATAACTGGTTTTTTCCATCTTTTAAGGCAAAAACAAAGCGATTTGCAGCTCAAGATCGACGTTAAAAACCTTCAGACACCTAGTCTGGTCTAGTCCTCCCTAAATCAAACACTATTTCATCGTAAATGTTAAAGCCCCCTCTTTCAATGAAATGAAATTGACATTTCCCCACAAATGAGAAGAATTCGGCTAAGGTAATATTTTCCCCATTGAGTCACGGCTGGAATATTGCCAATAATTAGGTTAATCAAGCCATTAATATTATGATATATGGGCTAAAAAGAAATGTAATCGCAGTTTGGTCGTTGTAAATTTACATATCAACAAAAGAATGCAGGAAAACACGATACAATACAAATGATTTCTAAAGAAATAACAAATCCATGTTTTCAAATGCAGTTTGAAAGATTTAGATTATAAATGTACGATAACCATTACAAAAAGTATGGATCGAATGATATGTTTAAAACACTTTCAATTTATATTTAGAAAATCGTTCGCACTAGTAAATAATCGACATTGCAGCAAGCGCGCACCCTTAAAACTAACCATATTCTTCCAATAATTTCGAGGCTAAAATGGTCAATGCGTGTAAAAAAAATGGAGTATCTACTTACTATGTTTCACTACCAACTTCCCCAGCCATTCCTGAGCCGTCACTTTCCATTTCGAAGCCATGCTTGCAAAATTGTTTACGTTGCCTGGTAATCAGTCCAAACACACGCCGCAAAACCTCAGCATTCGTCCCCTGTGCGTTTTGCTAGCATCGACTAACTGCATTAGAATTAAATTCTACATAACGTATATTTCCCAGTGGGATAGAAATAAATACGAGGCCCAGGGGATGCTAGAAATTATCCAATGGTGATGAGCGCTGTGGACTCAAATGTCTCCACCTTTTTTTCCCTTCAGGTAAATCCACAACACAACACAATAGTGAAAAAGTGCTTTTCATGCAAGAACAATTGAGAGATGAACATTTTGCCAAAAAACGGAGGTGGAGCGTTTCCAAAAATCAGGTAATTTGAAGAAAAAAAATTTTTTTTAAATTATTTTTTTATATTTTATATTTCCTTGATTTTCTTATCCATCAAAACAATTGGGAAATCGCTTGTTATAAAATGTAATAAAAAGTTGAGTAATAAAATTGCTCCACCCAAAAAGCAAGCAATTTTGGTTATTCCAGGAATGACTAAACTATTTTTTAATTTATAAAAATATATAAAATTCAGTATTAATTGGTGTGATTTAGATTCCCATAATACTATTAAATAATGTCTTATTCATAATAACATAATTTACCATTTAAAAAACACGGAAAAATGTAAATAATAATATTAACAATAGTAAATGACATTTTGCTTTTACCTTGACCCAGTAATATGGAAAACAAATAGGAAGAAGGAAGCTAGATGGTTTTGTAAATTAACGTGAATTATAAGTGTGATATTTTTATAAACATTGATATCTTGCACGTATAATTATTTTTCAATGCAAAATGAGAATACGTGATGAAAAAGTTGCGAATTATCAGAGGATGGAGTCACATCCGCAGTCTTGGCATTAAGCCCAGTCGCAGCTGATAACACTAAACCTTTTTCTCCCGAAACTGCATCAAACATCTAGACCAAGACCACTAAATATTTGTCGTGGGAAATGGCACGTGGTAGTTAAATGCAAGCACTAACTAAATGCACCTTCATTCGTATGAATCACGTGAATTTTTATCTGTTATTTTTTTTCTGAGCTTTATCTGCAATTCGAAAATGATTTTTTTTTTTACCGTTTTATTTAAGGCGTGTATTATTACCGGTTTGTGTAAAATATGGGTAAGTGAAATGTTGTTTTACAGGACTTGGCACTTACGTCAGACATTTTTCGAGTGTTTTTGAACCCGTTTGGTGCTGTAGGAGTAGTGAAATTTTAAAGTTTAAGTACTAAATAAAACAAATGAAACTCAAAACTCTTGAATTACTGATAAATCTTTTTTTTTTTTTTAAATAAATAAATTGATAAAATAAAATAAATAATTCTCAAACGCAGTTAAATAAAATTGCATGTTTTTCTTTTTGTTTTCCTAAAATTTTGATTTCTACAGTATAGTTTCCAGAAATGTGTGTTTTCATGATACTAAAATTAAATATACATATCGGAAATAGCAAACCTGGATTTAAAAATATGAAATGCTACGCAACAGTTGAAAAACAAATTTTTTGATTCAATTATTCCACAAAAAGAGCAGTCATCATTTAACTTTTTTAAAATAAGCCGTTATAAAAATGTTGCAACTAAAAATTCAAGTTGTGAAACATCTATAATAACAGCTAAAAACAAAAGCTATAAAACAATCAAAAATAAAAAGTATATCGGGTTAAACTCCATTATCGTGGTATAAACTTCTGCTTTCCAGCTGTGACAGGTCAACTCAACTCCCACACAAAACACGCCGATGTAAAAAGACATTTTGTGTTCAATTTCAAACAAAATTTTTCACATCGCACGGTATTTTTTAATTCATTAATTGAAGACTCTTTTCCCCCAAATGTTACCGGTATCAATTTCCCAAACTACGTCACGCTGACACGTTTCTCAAATTGATACACGTACCATCCATTTTAAATTTTATCCACACGTAAACACAGGTTCAAATACTGACATACAAAATAAATAAATAAATCGACAAAAGTTGAATCTTACTCAAATCACGATGTTAGCGATGCCAATTTTTACTCGAGATGAATAACTCTTTGTTCGATGCAGACAGCTTGGCTACCGTGTTCATGTCGTGATATCAACACGCCTAAACATTATAGCTTAGCTGCCAGCTAAATTATAAAAAAAATGTAACCGCCATTAAAATATTGTTTCCAAGCTAAAATCGAGCCAAGAAAATTACTGTGCAGGGTGTGCCTGTCAACCATCATGATCGTTGTCGATTCGAAATGCCTGATGGGAAATCGACAAATGAACACACGAGTCACCGAACAGGCCTAAACGATAAACCGAGATAGAGAACAGTTTGCTTGTTTTTTAAAAACAGCTGGGATAAAAATAACTTATTGGTTAAATATACACACACGTATGGTTAGACGAGTCTGCTTTTATAATTTCGTCAAGATTCAATGATTTCAATCAACAGAAAAGACTGGAGGTGGTGTTTTTGTTTTTCTTATCTTTATTTTGTTCAAAATACGAATACATCTCTCTGATATGTAGAAAGAAAAGCATTTAATACTACTATCTACAGATAAAATTATGTACATTATTCATCGATATTCAAGTAGCAGTAGATTTTTTTTCTTCTTTTAAAAGAAATTGACTAGTCTAATTTACAAACGATTTTATATTTTGTTATTTTTTTCACAGAGGACAAGCATAAAATAAGGCTAACATAATTGAAGCCAGGACTAGGAACGGACAATTCAAAAGAGGATTGGCAGGAGACATTTCAACGACGCAATTAGGACACTCGAAGGAACCACACACGTCGCAGATAGTCAAGGATTGCAAGGTACGTGTTTCGTACATGAATTCATTAAATCTCTCTGAAAACATCGAAATTAAATTTTGCTTTTGTACTTTATAAATTATCGATTAATTTACCTGGTGCAAACAAATCATAAACTCGAACTCCCATGACCGATGTTAAATTAGCAACTGGGTAGAGTCTTTCAGCCACGATATTTACGCACGTGTTGGTAGAATCGAGCTATTCAAAGTATCGTATTATTAAATTTTATATTTATTTTATTCGAAAAATATATATTACGTGTTTGAAATAAAAAATGACTTTCCGTTCGTAAAATCGAGCTTCTGTCAATTTGTTTACTTTGCCAGACAAAACATATGAAATTAAGTTTTCTTGGTCTACCAAGTAGCCCGTCGGGATTTCCAACTCCAAAGCCACCATCCCGGAGATCTCGCTCTCATTTGTCGGTAACCAACTATTAAAAAAACCTTAATTAGGTTTGCAAGATGTAAATTGTACGCAATTATGTCTGTACCGTTGACAAGACTGCAGTCGTAAATGAGACGAATTATACCCTTCGTAAGTAGCATCGACTACGACTGAGAACGCAGGCATTGGCGGTTGTATTTGAAATTCGGGCACATCCACATTATATTGGACTGATAATTGGGCAACAGCCAATCCAGTACCTTTTACCACGAGTCGTACAGTTCCCCAAGCATTTGGAATCTACAAATAAATCAAAATATATTTACAATTTATTACACGTACAAATATATTGCATAAATCTAACCTTCACTGTATGTAATTTCAATAAATTCTCTCCATTTACATTAAATATTTTCTCGAAACCAGTGGATGATGAGGAGTCTACAGATAACAAGATATCTGTAGTATCTCTTGCCGGCAATCGTGACGAATACTCCAACAGAGCTTGATACGCAACTAAAGTGTTCTAGAAAAAATAGAAAAATGTTAAAAATGGCAACTTAAAAAGAAAAATTTTTTTTTTTTACTTGTGTAGAACCCCATCCACCGTTAGTTATCCGTTGGAAATTTAACCACTGCACCATCGGTTCTTGCATCAGAGCCTGGTGCTCGACAAACACCATCAAAGTGTACGCCGTCGATTCGATATTTCTACTGTCATAACGTGCAGGCAAACGCGATTGTAGGTACGGTTTATTGCTGGCTATGTTGTATTTTGGTGGTGGTATTTCCTCGATTCCCCAATACATCATACCCTCTGCAAAGATAACATTCGAGTGAGTTTAAAGCAATATTAAATGAGGATATAAAAAAATAATAATAATAATAATAAGAAAGGCAATTGACTGCAGGAGACCCAAACAAGTACAACAGTGAGCAAGACCTTAAACTGTTCATGCGTTGGAGCGTAAGTTTTGATGTTTCGGTCAATTTGTCAATTAAAAGTGTGACTATAGCAAGACCTTTAAGGTAAAACGGAAAACATCTACACCAAACTGTGAGAAGTGCTACCAATAGGTATAAAAAAAAAATGGTGCAAAAGTTGTGATTGTCTTTAAATTTATATATACTAACCTCCTGTGGTTGCGATAAACACACCATCGTACGAAGATCAATATAATAAAAAGGAAATATTAGTGCACCGTACGAAATTACACGTATTATATCTAAAGTTAACACGTTATTAGTGCGTTAGGACCTGTTAACGTGTAGAAAAACATGTAAATTGAGGACATTTTCAAGTTTTTCTACCTAACTAACAGGTTCAAACATCTCTATTATTATGAATATTGAAATGTTAAAGATTTAAGACTTAAAGCAAAGTCTTGTAGTAAAAACTTACCAATCTCTCTCCCTTTTCCTACGAGTATATTTAAGGCTTCGTCCGCTACTTGACTTTTGACTACGGTTAAAGCGTAAGCCAGTAATGCTAAATCATAAGGGTCTTTATTATCTTGAATCGTTCGCAACATTCTCTCCAAATAATTTATGGCTAAATTCTTGGCTTTAACCGCGTTAATACCAAGTTCCTGTATAGTAAGAGTCGAGATTATAAATTAAATATTCTCGATTTCTTTTAACCAAATTGTGTATTACCCCTTGTATGTTTCTAATGCTATGCAATGCTAACACTACGTGAGCTGTTAAAGACACATTTCTATATCTTGGAGGATCAATGTCTTCGTTAAGATGAAAACAACACTAACGGGGAGAAGAAAATAGATTTAAATTTATGGCAATCGAGTTCTAGACACATTTTGATACGTACAGTTTGATTAAATCTATCACCGTAGACGGAAGACTCAAAAAATGCACCGTAAGGCGTTTGGAATTTAAGTATCCACGCTATTGCATCGGTTATCACATTCTCATCAATGTACAGAACATTTTTCCAGTCTTTTGAATTTGCTTCTTGAAAAATTCGTGCACAGAAGGCCGTTAACCTGAATAATAAAGAAAGAAATGAAAATAATTATAGTAATAACTAAATAACACGGCGTAATGTTATAGAATACATACCACACACTGGCATTACTTTTCCACCGAAATGGTTTAAACGCGCCATCGTCGGTTCGATAACTCAGTTGTTGGGCATACACTAAATTCATGTAGTGAAACATTTTTTTCTCGACTGCTAAATTCCTCTGGTCAATATCACGAAGATATCTCATCATGTACAAATTAATAGCGAAATTGAAGAGATTTTGTTCGGCACAATCATCGTGTTGTCTTAAAAGGACGTTGCTATTTACAGGTAAAGGCATTAAAGCTGGTCCTACGACATCACCTGTTAAAGACATTAATGGTAATTAAATCGAAGACAAAATATAAAATGTAGTTACCAAAAACTGAAAAGTGAGCAATGTTGGAGCTATAAACGTAGTATCTCTCTTTTCGGTATGGAATTACTGGTGTGTCAGTTAAATTGACATCGAAATAACTTATGAGGTAGGCACGGTTATTGAGATCCAAAAGTGTTGACGTATGGCGATACTGAGGGATGCCGTCTGCCTAAATTTAAACATGAGTTTACAATGGGATTTTTTTAAAAAAAAACTCTTATTATACTTACTTCAACTTTTAACACTTTAGTAACGGAATATTTTTCGCTGTCGGTTTGTGCCATTACTGTCACATTGAATTCTCCGATTTTAGCCATTTTTATTGGGATGTGGGTAACTACTGAATCCTTGGGCTTAATCTGAAAGAATTAAGGCGAACAAATGTTGCTTATAGAAGTTTATATGAGATTTAAATAGTTAATACCACGATGATGTGTTGATGTTCACTGTTCTCGTTAGATCCTCGTTTTGTAGCGTAGCCATTCGTGTCGTTGATAACCGATAAGAATTTATAATGTTTTGAACTTGCCAAAATGACAGCAACCTGTTAACAAAAAATTGGGTTTAGAAAAAAGTTGTGTAGCATTTTATCAAACATACTTCAATTTCAGTGTCTTTATTATTGAAAACCGTGGCTCGAATTGCCAGTTGTTCTCCTAATTTACATTTACTTGGCATTTCCAGGTTTAAGTAGAAAGGCGACTGACTATCGTACTGTGAATGAGAAGTTTAAACTGTGGTTACCGACTTACCGTATTAATATAGGTGTCAATCGAAATATACCTGAATTGGATTATCGAGTAGTCGCAGACCCCTGTTCTTGCTCATTGAGAAGGCACTGATCATCCACTGTTCAGATTTGTCAGGAACAGTCACATTAAATGATGCAAATCCTTTAAAACTAAAAAAAAAGAAAACAAAAATTGTTTATTTTTACTTATTTTACAGTTAAATCTTTTTAATTAATTTTAATTTACCCAATAAACACGTCGTTCCACAACCAAGAATCGTCGAACGTTTTCTCCGTATAGCTTTGGCGATGTATCCTCCATTTCTGCAAACTATAATCTTCTCTAACAGCACCTTTATAAAATATAAATTTTTTTAAAATTAAATACCCATTTTACAGCATCAATACTTACAATTTCTTTCGTCGGACCAATCGGCACAGTCATAATGCCCGTCACATTCTTTATCCTCATTGTAGCACCCTTGTGTTAAACATGCCTTCATTTTTTTCATTTCATCACAATTATCTGAATTATTTACGCATATATATTAATATAAAACCATGTACATAAATAGTAATAAAATCAATTACCCGTATGTGCTGTTAAATTAGCGTCAGTGAACACAAGTAATGACAAAAACTGCAACAAACCGACGTTTTAATCACGTTCTTAATCTCTAAAAAGTAAATGTTTACTTCGAAAGTTCTGTTAGCATCGGGTGCGTAACTGTAAGACGGGAACTGAACAGGACGGTTTGGAAATCCCTCGCGGGACAACCAAGTGTGTTTATGTATCAACGATCCGTTTTTGTTATCGGTGAAACTGCTCATTTGTTCTAGCACCTATAAAAACATCAGATTGAAGTATTTTTACGAGCTAAGCAAAGATACGGTTGCATTCACTTACTAGATGACGACTAATTTCATTGCCAGCTTGCATGAGATACAACTCTTTAGGTAAAGCAGAAAGACTTACGGACGAACCTGCTTTTCCTTTAACCGTAACCTCTATACTGTTACTTTCTTTGTTTTTTCTCGATGTTAAACTAACTTCGTTATCTATAAAGCTATTGACTGGAAAGGTTATGCTGTCGGCTATCACTTCTCCACCTGTGCCGATGTAATAAATAATAATTGTTGATGATGGCGCCATGTTTGGTTGGATGGTGACTGCGAATGTTCTAATACTCGACGTGATGGTTTCCGTCCCACGAGTTAAAATAAGGCCTTTGCTTAATATCTAAGAAAGATTTGAAAATATATATTCTTTAGTTGCAAACTCGTGCATATTGAAATTTGATGTAAATTGTAAACAAACCAAATAGTAAAATTCCAATAGATAAAAATTCGCTCTCACGTGGAAAATAATATATTCTCCAACCTAAAAAGGAATATTAAAACTGTATTTTCATGCGTGTAAATATACTAAAACCAAAACGAACCTGAGGAGTTTTAGTACTCGTGCTCACACTTAAATGTTGGTTATTTGGTGAAAAATGGTTTAATACTAGCAATGATGTGTGTACAGGTTTTTCGTAATTATCCTTATACGTGGCCTCCAGTTGAAGATATTTAATATCTTTTAATTTTGTCTGATCGATTTCAATTTCGGACCTTAAATCGATTTCAATAGGCCATACGCCGATGTATTTATTTAGCATTTTAATTAATCGTGTGTCCAGTTTTTGTTTAGAACCGTTTTGGTAAACAACGGTTATATATAATTCAAATCTATGCCGTTTTAAACGATACGAGGGCAGAGGTGAATTGTCGTTATAGGACGCAACAACCTAAAAAAAAAAAGTGGAATGTAAATAAATTTATATTTATGAGGAGAGGAAGAAAAAAGTATTGCAGTCTCACATATGTTTTGAATGGTGCAGCTGCCTTAAATACTTGAGGTTTAGAGCCGAGGAAATTCAACTTCACGTCGCCATTTGTCACTATGGCAGAAGAAAACCCCTCAATGTTTTTCAGGGTGACTTTGTCGCCAACCGTAGCTGCTACAGTCACTTGCATTCCGTCTAGTTTCGATGCAAGATCCGCTAATGACCACATACCGACTTTAAAGCAATGTACGCCGCAGAACTAAAAAAAAGAAAAGAAGTTGCCGTCTTAATAATAAATAATTTTAAATAAAAATGAAATTAATCGAATACCTCAGGTACGAATTGCTCAATGAAAGGATCTGATTTAATATTGCTGTATCCGATGCGTGGAGGATGTACAGCAATGTGCAATGATACGTTTCCTGTAACCGCTGCACCACTAGTGTAACTTATATATGTACAGGGGAAAATATTTCGTTAAATTTCAATGAATAAATATGATATAAACTGAATTATTTACTTTGCTTCGATGCAACCGTGAATAAAATTATCTACATTGATGGAAAAAAATGATGCCATTTTTACAGATACGGTGAATCGTGGTTTATCTAAAAGAAATAAACGATTTTAGATAATGAAATTAAAAGCCCCGGCCACTATATTGTTATTTTTGGTTATTCTTACAATACTCTTTCACTATAAATTGTTTCTCTTCAACTTGGCCGTATGCAACTACTCGAATTGTCCACTGTCCCGTGTTGAGTTGCTGAGGTAATTCGTAAGATAATGAAATTGGGCCCTGGTTATTTTGTCTGGACATCCATCTTTTCACAACAGACAGCTTTGCGTCCAACAAATACACATCCACTGAATTATTAAAAATCCTTAAATTTGTATTAATCGGCAAGGCACGAAAATGAACTGCGATAAAAAACACCCAAAATTGAATTAGGTCAATTTCTTTTATGATGGCTGCACACCACAAAAATCAATTATAATTCGATTTTTACCTGTTTGACCCTGTTTGTACACGGGTCGATCAGTTTGAATAAGTATGGTAATTGACTGTTGAGAAAAATGAAGAAATGTCTCATTAAAAAAGGCCAATCCACCAAACACTCCTTTAATGTTGCCTTCGACACGCAATTTATATTGGTCACGAATTAAAGAAATCGGAACCTTGAATAGAAACATAATCCATTAATTTCCACTTGAAATTTTTTTCTTCTGTTTATACTTTAATTTTTAATAGTTCAGGTACGTATGCTTGACAAACTTTGGATGTTTGCAACACTTCAGTCCCATCTCTATGAATAGACACTTTAACAGTGACCGGTAAAGGAGCATCGAGCAAATGCACTGCCACTCTGTAAATGTGCCCAGGCCTTAACACTTCAGAAACCACGATAAAATATGTTCTGTAAAGATAATTAAAAACATTTGTAACACATTATAACAACAACTGCCAACACTATCAACGAGTTTTTATCGTCTTAAGAATCTGTTTTTCCTTTCTTCAAGTATTAAAATAACTAAGAAAAGAAAATTATTATGGTATGTGCGCTATGACACATGACAGATGTAAGGGCAGCTGGGCGTGCACACTTAAGCCACCTGGAAGCTGGATTATGCTGAGACAGTGCCGTTGTAAATGCCAGAAACAGAAAAGAAGACTCTTTTGGCTTCACACCCTCAATGATTTAAATAACGACTTACGGGTTTTGTTTTACCAGGTTGCCTTTTGAAGTGGATGGTACATTAAGCCAAAGGACTTGATCAGCAGATGTAAGGTTTATTGCAGACAAATTTGCATTTTTCACCCTTCCAGTTGAGAGGTTAGATGCTGGAAGTTGGGTTCTGACGAGGGTGATAAACATCCAATGAATTGTAGCCCAACTTGTCAGTCTCATTTTTTTCTTAGACCTAACATTCAAGCTCTATATGAAAAGTAAACAATAATAAAAGTTGGAATAACTGGTTATAAAAATATTCGAAATATAATCTAATACATTACGAATGCAACTCGACAATACAAAAAAAAATAATGCGATATACCCTGACACGGAAATGAGTGAATTGAATAGTTCAGTGGTTCAACTCTCCCTAGACAGCAGCAGTAAAAAAAAAAAATTCTATAGTCATGGTTGAGCTGTCTGACCATATTGTCCTAGTGAGAGTGAGTGTGACCAATGAATTCTGAAAAGAACATCAATTGGCAAACCAGGAGATATGCCAAAACCCGTTTCATTCATCTCCTACTGTAAAATCGTCAACCGCAACAAACAAAAATAATCATCATATCATCAACAAATGAAACTATAAACCCATAATCGGTTATGTATCTGTATTTCGAAGAAACTTGTCATCAGCCATTATTATTTTTTTTAATCATGGTGCAATTAGCATTAGTTACACTTTTTCAAGTATAATTTGATTTTAAAAACAGTGCAAAAATGCAATAAATCTGTTGTTACAGCGGGGTATGAAAATTTCAACAGTTTTTATCAGTCTTTTCCCATCTGCCTTGTTCTGAAATAAGCCAACTGCTTCATTAAACCTTAGTGAGATTGTTTCTGTTTCTTGTCTCCACCCTTGCAAAATCTGACGAAACTGATCTTTTTGACCTCAGACTGTTGAAGATTACACAAAGAATGTTGATTTAACGATTTTTCTTTTAAAAATTCAAATAAATAAAGTTTTTACGATTTTTCTTTTAAAAATTCAAATAAATAAAGTTTTTACAATTTTTCTTTTAAAAATTCAAATAAATAAAGCTTTTACGATTTTTTAAAAATTTTTAAATAAATTTAGTTCAAAATGTCAATTAAACTCTGATGTCCAAAAAATTACGACCAACAAATTATACAAAATGTATTCACTGATGACATGTACTTCCTTTTAATTATTTTTTTATTTACTTCTAAAAAAAAAAAAATTCAAAATTGTTTCATATTACCAACACAAAGCCCTCATATTTAAAACCAGATGTTTCAATTAGCAAAATTAACAAACAGACAAATTACATCAAATCAAACTTAAGTTGCTTGAACAGCACATTGAAAGTCATTTACACGAGACAACTTTTCCATCATAAAATATTAACCCAAAAAAATAAAATTGATTAAATTCAAAACTATTTTCCCACCATCTGGTTTAGGGGTCGGAGGTTCTGATGATATCAGCCTACGCACCAAAAAGCAAAAAGCATACATAATTAGTCCATAAATGCCCTTCAATCGTAGCACCTCATATCACTCACACATAAGCATATTTATTAAATGATTAAATGGTCCCCCTCCAACTGAAGCAGGAAATTGCAATTATTTCAACTACTACACACAGAAAAACAAAAATTCAATGAACCCACGGGTTTCTAATTCATCCACGCAAACCCAACATATTGATTCACTTCTGTCGAGCTCAAAGTATAACCGTGTCTGATTTTGAAACGGGAAAAAAAATCAATTACGATTACAAATTTTACTCTTAGATCCCTCTCTTATGTTTTATGACCTCTTCTAATCATTTATTATTACAGGGGGAGAGTAAATGGACACAGATTGTCCTCGAACAGATTTCATTTAATGATTTAATTCAACTCAACATATCTCCTCCCTCGTACTCTTCATTCTCTTCACTCAAATTACAAGACATTTGTATTACGAAAGAGGAGAAAAAAATCAGAGCAATCGCAGTGGGTCTTGTGCGAGAGACTGTACATACATACTGAATATATATATATACCCCACGAGGAAAGGGAGTGGAACGGAACGCAATACTAGACCTTTCTTTCTCTTAATCCCTCCTCTTTGAAATTTCGAGACCCCATGAGTGCCGCCAACTGTCGCGTGCTTTAAAGAAAACCTGACAAAAATCAAGCATTGCTAACAGCTGCCCATATGGTGGTCCACCAAACTACATCTCCCCTTCGGTTTCCCCCCTTATCCAAGGAGTTTGGCCATGGCACGCGTCTGGAAGTTTTCCCCACCCCTCAGTCACACAAGGGGCTTTGAATTCTCCAAAGCCCAGATGTCCCGCAGCTCAAAGTAAAAGACACTTATCCCATATCGTAGCTCACTTGCCTTAAATGATCCTAAACCGCTTCCTCGTTTTACTTCTTATCGAGCGTCCAACTTTCGTAAGTAAATAAGGGGAGAATAGAATCCGGCAATGTGGATGTTTTATTTTAACGTTACATTGAACTGTAAGGTTTAGGGTTGGGTCGGGCTAGTCTTTTGACTGTGAGACAGGAAGGGGTAATCAGGTTTGGTTTAGGAAGATGGAATTTAAATCGCTGAGATGGCTTAAGACTGAGCACTTATTATAAAATTAAAAGGTGGAGTAAATATAAACAATTTCATTACCGAAATCAATTATGAATTGTGATTTAAAACGTTGCGCTTCACCCAATGCACGTCCAAAATCTCATTTTTCTAAGGGTTAAATATGTTTTGTGAGATGTTTGTTTCAAGGTTAACCTTCTCATTCGAGATTATTACTACCTAAAGCAGCTTATGAAAAGACCTGAATACGATGCAGCAATAATCTCTGACATGTTATGGCCATGACAAAATTGAAGATTGAAACCTACGCTATTGGATGCAGGGCACGTTTTCACCTTAAGTTAATCACTGTGAACATATAGAAAAACACATACATAATGCATACACGTGTTTTTCAATATTGATTATTAATGTATTTTGATTTCTTAAAATCACGAAATGCAATTTACTGGATCAAGGTTTTACTATAAAATTATGTAATAATTATTACCTTTACAAATGTGTGGGTGGATACGAAAAGATGTATCAACAGAAAACGTTTTCAACGAGACACATGCTACACGTCCGTTGGTTCCAAACCTAAACCTAGAAAAGAAAAGAAAAAATCAAAAATAAGCTTTACGGAAGTTGGTAAATTGTTTTCTCCATGCACCACTTGACTATCGAGACTAAGTAAACACAGATGAATCTTTTGACAGATATACACAAACAAATGAGCAGCAACGAATTAACGCTATATTTAAACGAGCGTTTTGTTACTAGGAAAACACTTGTGCAATCAAACCAACAATGCCAACCTCCTTCGCAGCATCCCAATCAATGATGAGTTGAGCAAAATGAGTAACAACCCCTCTCACTATCTGTGATGAGTAAGCACGCGAGGTGAAATAAAGAGCAGGGGGAAAGGGGGCTTGTTTAAATAGCCCTCTCTTTCTGATTCAATCCTCATCAGTGCTTGGGAATTCCCGCCAGCATTACACATCTGAAACAATGAATTACCTTGTGGATGAACAAATTGATGGTTCAAACAATTTCACTGAAAATTCTTTGATTCCAATCCATAGCAAAGGATAAGCGAATTGTACATGCGTAGTTTGGCGTGGGCTGCACCTCACTGCACTCTTCAGCTTCAAAGATCCAACCTCCAACGTGGGGGGAGTCCCGTGAAAGTTCCATTTGAGTTCCGCGGGGAGGTTCTGACGATAGCTTTGAATACGAACGCGACAAAGGAATAGCCTGATAAGCTTCGTTTTTTTTTATTTTCTATTTTGAATGGCAAAGTTGGTTTGTATTGATTTAGGAGAGCGGATGTGATTTATCAAATGTATTTGTGTGTATTCATTAAAAAAAGAAATGGCGGGTAATTATAATTGTCAAGAGGGTTTTATTTCGTATGGTGGTAAAAGATGGATGTTGTTTCCTTGGTGACAAGATGAATTCATCACGACACGTGACTAATTCGAGGGGGTTGATCAAAATGTATGCAGTCACCCGGGCTAATTTTTTATTTCACCTATGCTTTTGAGGTTTTCGTTTGCTAGATTACACATATGGAGTGAGAAGTGTAATTTAAGGTAATTTCAAAAAAAAATAAAAATATTTAATAAAAAAATAATAATCAGAAAAGTAATTAAATCTTTATAAAAAAAATTTTTATCATAATAACTTGACAGCAAAAAAAAATAAAAAATAAAAAATTGAAAAAATAAAACTAAAATTTGTTATTGGAAATTGAACCCGTGTGTAGGTAGTGGGTCAAGGTTTTATCTGCATTAGATAAGGAAGCGAAAAAAATCCAAAAAATTGGAAACTGCAAAAGAAAAATAATAATTGATGACGGCATCTATTTTTAGTAATAACATCGATTTCAGTTTTTATTAAAAATTTATAATAACTATTAATAATAAAAAATCCTTGTCTGGGAATGTGGGTGAGATGAATGAAAAGAAAATCGTAAAAAAAAAAAAAAAAAGATTTATATCCGAACCGTACATCTTATATTTTCATTAATTTTGTATCCACATTCACATTTCTAGCTAAATCTAATCCAAACTGAATAAAAATCAGATGCCGCACCCTCGGTTTCTCACTTTGAAAAATTGAACCCTGAAACATTGACGTCGTCATCAATATTGAAACACCCGCTGACGAGAGAAGCCCCCTAAAATGAATCACAATTGAAATATCGAGAATACAAAGCATAAAACTATGGATTTGTTAATTAAATACTTGAATGAATCATTCTCAAACCAACCACACATACAGTAGTCTAATCCTGTGGGAGTTCTTAAGACATCAAACACATGCTGAACACATGTTTAGCAAAAACTGCACATAAATTTTTAAGTTGCTCGTTCTTACATGTTGATACGGGTTTAAAAAGCAAATAAATAAACAGTGATCGTCCATTAGGTGAGAAATCTGAGTGTACATTTGTGCATTGTCATTTTTTTATGGAAATCATAACGGTTAACTCTTTCAGGAACTGTTTACTTTACTCTCAAGTGCATCATCCGCTGCACTATACATAAGCATTACTTTACACGTTATTTCTTCTATCTAAATCTAATCAATGTGCGGTGTTTATAAGTTATCTAAGTTAGAAGTGCGACAACAATTTTGGATGACTGATCAGCATATTTTCTTATCACTTATTTTTCGGTTGGTCAGTGTTATTTTATCTCACTTTGAATGGAGGGTCCTAGTCTCTACCCTTCTTGATTTTCCCCCTTTCCCCTCCATCACCTGCAAGTTATTGTTCTTCGTTACACACCATCTGGCCGAACATGAGCATTTTGGCACGTTCATTGGTAATTTACATGCGTTTGAGCGCAGGAAACCAATTATGTGCTCTTTTTGTAAGACTATATAGTATTTTATTTTATTTCAAAAAAAAAAAAAAAAAAAAAAAAAATAAAAAGTAAAGCATGTACTCATTACAACCAACTTTTTTTTTGTAAGAATTCAAGATTTCAATGTGTAAAAATAGTCACACACAAAAAATAAAAATTAACTGATTCGTACAATTTCACACAAAATGAATGTTTTTATTTTATTTTTGAATAAATCAGAAATTCCGGTATACAGCATTTCAACAACAGAGGTCGGCAGTTGTCAAAGGCGTATCTTTTCGACCGAGGCTTGGACTCGCAGTAAAATTTCCCACCAGACGGCGATTACTGAATTGAAAAGTCAAACAGAAAACAATTCTCTTATTAGGCGCTTACGACGATTTTCGTTTACCACTAATTATGTTGATTAAAGTTAAGGTTAGAATTTCATATATATTGTTTCGACGTTTGAATATTAATTGTGATCTTTTTTGTTTAATTTTTGTGGATTGATGGCAGACATTGACCGGCAAAGAGGTGAGTGCTTTTGATCACATTCAACGCAAGTTTCCTAACGCAATTTTCAATATTTTCAGATAGAAATTGATATAGAACCAACAGATAAAGTAAAAACTGGTAACTGCGTAATTAAATGAAGTATTGCATCACTGTTTGTGTGTAGGTGGAGAGAATTAAAGAACGAGTGGAAGAAAAAGAAGGTATCCCACCAGCGCAGCAACGGTTAATTTTCAGTGGAAAACAAATGTAAACTGTCATCAAACGTTAAAAAATATACAATTTCATCAAGTAATACTATTTTTTGGGTCTAGGAATGATGAGAAAACCGCTGCTGATTACAAAGTGCAAGGAGGTTCTGTATTACATTTGGTGTTGGCCTTAAGAGGAGGATTTTAGATAATTTAGGTAGTGTATTTGAAAAAGACTGAATTTGATACGTTACAATTATTTGTTGGTTATAGTTTTCGTTAAAATTCAAATATCGTTGTGCTGCAATACCGACAAAAATTGTAACGTATCGTTTTACTAATTTCTCGTTTTTCTAATGGTCTCTTTTGTAGATTTTTCACTTCGAACCACAATGTCCTCTTGGAAGTGTTTATACTTTGTTTATGCTTAACCTAAGCTTCATATAAATGCAATTAAAAAATTAAACGATCTTATTAGAAATTGATTTTGTTTTTTAATTTTTACATGATTAAAGTATTGATTAAAAATAAATTTGAATGTTTTGTATAAAACATTATGGATATTTGAGCAGCGAGTGCAGTGGGTTGCGTATTTTATTACGTCCTTTTAAGGCCAATAGTTCAATTAGAACGAGGCAAGTGGCTACTGTTCCACCACAGTTTTCTACTAATTTACACGATCCGTCAAGAGTTCCTAATAAAAAGAAAGAAAAACGTGGAATTAAAATCAACGCAGATATTTTTCTAAACGTTTTTCATTTATTGTGTGGAATAAAAACGTGAGGGATTAAGACTGACCTCCAGTTGCCAAGAGATCATCGATAATGGCAACTTTATGTCCATTTTTGATGGTGTTTTTTTGTATTTCTATCGTATCCTGCCACGAAAGTTAATTTTTAATAAAAATAAACACTCGAGATGAATAAATAATAATCTCACAGTGCCATATTCCAACTGGAATTCGATGTTTTCTGTTTGACCAGGCAATTTTCCTTTTTTACGAATTGGAACGAATGGGAGGTTTAGTCGTAAACTTAAAGGCACTGCAAAAAGAAATCCTCTCGATTCTATTCCGGCGATTATATCAACAGAACCATTCGTTTTCGTGATATGGTCGGCCATCAGCGAAATAACATTTGTCAGAATTCTAGGTTCATAAAACAACGGAAAAATATCTCTATAAAAGGAAAAAAGTGAAAAGTCATTTCATGATGCAACACCTGTCGTCTATCGATCACAATTGTATCCGCAGTTCCTTACCGAAATAAAATTCCTGGTTTCGGGAAGTCGGCATAATTTTTAATACAATTTCTTATTTCGTCTATTTTTTCTGTGTCCGAGCCCATTTTTGTCGGAGATAAAAACGATAAATGAGATAAAAGTAAAACGAGCTGCAACTGCCTTAACTGATAGCGCCAGCTGTTGAAAGATTGAGTAATTAATTACGGTGTAGTTGCACTTTTGGAAAGTTTGTGGAAGTAGATTTTCTTTTTCACTTCTCACTTTACATTTTAAATTTCTTCTGAAAAAAAAAAAATTAAATTAAATAGAAGTAATTAGAAGAAATAAATAATTTTTGAATTTTTCTCATAACTTGTTTTTCTTGTATGTATAACCTTATTCCAGGATAATTGTCAAGTAATTTAAAATACGCATTGATGATACATTCACATGGGATGTGAGTAAATGCATGAGCAAACTGCAATTGAATCACACCAGTCATGACAGTGACAGGTGTGGCGCTATTTTGTAAATACCATACATGCAGGTAACTCAAGCATTCGCTACAGCCCGCAGGTGAACAACTCAACTGTTCGTGTGAAATCTTCAAATAGACAAACAAGTGCTAGAAAGTAAGTTATTTTATACAAAATGAGTAGGGTAACTCATTAAACTAACCCAGTCTACAACATTTTATGTGTTTTTCTTTTTCTTTTATTGCACAATGGGAATAAAAGTTTTAACATGAGTAAAAACTTTATTAAAGTGTTAATTTAGTAATCATGCAAAAACTGTTCGTTCATATCCTAACCATAATGTTCCACGAATTACATTATTTGGGTTATCCTTCTTTGGTTCCAGTAATTTTTGGCGAAGTGTCATGCAGGTTGTTTGATGTAGAAGGTGGTCGAGATTGAATATTTAGGTCACTTGCATTCAAAAAACATTTTTATTACAATAATTGTAGTCTGGAAGACAATAATGGACAAATTTTTGTTCCAAGGGAAAATTTTTCTTTATGGGATATTGAGACGAAGAAGAAAAAACCATTTGTTTTTTGCTGTTACATAATGTCACCCACGCCCTGATTTAAATTCAAGTGCGACGAAATTCCAGTCCATAATTTCGTCCTAGGAACCAATTTCCCCGGAATTTCTAAAGATATAAAACGAAAATAAATTTAATTTTTTTTTTTTAAACAAAAAATATTTGTTTGGCCGGCCTTCTATACGCAAATATACCCAATTACTTTTAATTCTTCCGTTTACATTTTATACCTCACGTTTTTCTGTTGAAGACCTTGAGAAACCTTTCTACCCTCCCCTTGATTTCAGAGTGAACTTGCACCAACAACCCTTTGAAACCTTTCCACGACTTGAACACGAATATAAGGAATTCAGGAAGTTGAAAATGTGATTCACATGAATTAAATCATTATGTGTTTATATTAAAAATTGCCACACGCGTACACCGTGCAATTAAGAATTAAGATAAATGCCAAACAATAATGATTCGACAAATTCTTAAAACTTTATTAAATATCTAAATATTCGTCCAAGGTGGGAGTATACAAGAAATTGACCTTGACGGGGAAAGAAACAGAAAAAAAAAGAATAGAAAAACTATAAACTCAAATTTTTTTCTTTCAGAGTCCATTCTACCTCGACTGAGTACGCAATCAACAATGTCCATCAATGGTTTATTCACCTTACACCTAACCATTTGTTTAAGCATCGGTTTTGTTGCAGCTAATGGGTACTATACAATCGTAGCTCCTAAAGTTCTCCGTCCGGCTTTGGATTATCATGTTAGCGTATCTGTGCATAATGTAACGCAACCTGTTCGAATGGTGATAACTTTAGGCGGCCGCAGCGATGCCGGTGATTTGGTCTCATCAGAGCAGCATGTGTTTCTGCAATCGGAGCAGAATCAAGTGATCAATTTTGTGGTGATTGCATTTACACAAATATTGAAAGTAGAATCTATACTATTAATGAATAATTTATTTATTTGTTAGATTGGTATGTGGGGGACTGGAAATTATTCAATGAAAGTAGCCGGATCAGGGGGAATTAATTTCTTTAATGAAACCGCGCTCACTTACGAACATAAAAACTACATGGTTTTCATACAAACTGATAAAGCCATTTACAAACCCGGACAACCAGGTAAAAATATTTATTTTATACCGAAATGTATTAAAACTTTTTATACGACCCATTATTATTATTATTATTATTTTTTTAGTTCTTATTCGAGTAATTGTAGTGAGTCCTTCCTTAAGACCAACTGGTACAGAGAGACTGGATATTTTTGTTACTGTTAGTGATTGATACAATTATTAGAAGTTTAGGTATTAACATTTTTTTTATTGGTAGGATGGTAATGGTAATAGAGTTAAACAGTGGAATAGGTTATTTACAACAAGAGGAGTAATTAGTACAGAAATGCCTTTGTCCGATGAACCAGTTCTCGGAGATTGGAATATTACTGTGAACATTTTGGTAAATTTAAATTGTAGGCAAAAATACAGAAAAATGTAGATTATTGATTTTTTTTTATTTAAATTTTTAGGATCAAAAATATCAAAAATCATTTACTGTGGCTGAGTATGGTACGTAATTATTCGATAATGTCACTGGACGAGGAGTATAATTCAACATTTGTTACAGTTTTGCCATCATTCGATGTTCGAATTGATTTGCCTAATTACGCAACATTTACTGAATCGGACATAGTAGCAACTATAACTGCAAAGTAAGCGAAATATTTTTTTTTATTTCATTAAAATATTCAGACTTTCATTTGCAGGTATACATACGGAAAACCTGTGAAAGGAAAAGCCGTCATAATGGTAACTCCACTCGTTAGATCACCTCAAATTCGTACATACTACGAAGATCCTTTACGAAAAACCGTAGAGGTATTATGTGATTTCTATTTTTTTTTTTTTTTTTTTAAAAAAATTTTATTTACTAATTTTTTTTTTTTTTTATAACAGATCGACGGAAAAGTGGATGTTCCATTTAATTTGCAACACGAATTGAATTTGAAAGATGATTATCATCGAATGGTTCGTTTCGAAGTAATCGTTACCGAATCTGTAACCGAACGTCGAGAAAACACGACCGGAGTGATAGGAATGTTCAAATACAAAGAAAAAATTGAACTCATTAAACATTCAGAAACCTTCAAACCAGGACTTAAGTTTTCGGCCTTTGTAAATATCAATTTTCTTTTTGCTTTTAAACATTACATAAATCCAATTGTTTTACTTTGTATTTAGGTCAAGGTGGCTGATAATGACGACATACCTGTTAATGATTCGACAAACCCACTCGTCATTCGATATGGGTATGGCCACGATGATTCCTTATACCAAACAATGCAATTCGCAATTCCTACAAACGGCTCAATAGAACTGGAAATATTTCCCCCATTAGCTGATAATATTCAACGGCTTATTATCATCGTAATAAAATAACTTTAAAGCAGTTAAATTTGAATACTAACAATTTTTATTTCTAAGGCTAAATACAAAGAGATCGAACAATATTTCCCTCCAATTCGGCGTGCTGAATCACCTTCGAATACTTACATTCAAGCTGTACTTGTGACAGAGAAGGCTAAAGTAGATTTAATGGTTTAAAACGGTTTAAAACGGGTTTTAACAATTAGTTTTTAATATCAGGCAGGTGAGGAAGTGCTAATCCATGTCAACTCAACAGCACCTATGCCAAGTTTTAATGTTGTTGTAAGTTTGACTTTGATTTGTTGTTATTTCCTTACTAAATTTTTATTTTTTATTTTTTATTTTAGGTATTAGGCAGAGGTGATATTGTTTTTGCTGATAAAGTTGAAGCCAGTGGTCAAAAAAGTATCGCAGTTAAATTTGTAGCAACGAATAATATGTCGCCTCGAACAAGATTTATTATTTATTATACGACATCCGATGGCGAAGTTGTTGCGGATGGTCTTAGTTTTGAAGTGGAAGGCGTTTTCCGCAATTTTGTAAATTAACTTTGCCCCAAAAAACGGGTAAAAATTAAATTAAAAAATTTTTTTTTCTTTAGGTCGACTTGAAAGCAAATAAGCATGGTAGTCAACCAGGAGATACAATTAATTTCCAAGTAACAACTCAACCCAATTCATTCGTTGGGTTGCTAGCAGTAGATCAAAGCGTGCTTTTTCTTAAATCTGGAAATGACGTCACTCAGGAAGAGGTACTCGAAACAAACGATTTTTTACAAACACAAAAATTTCTTTCTTTTTAGATTATCCACCAATTAGAAATGTTTGACACCGGAAAACAGCCTAAATCTCACCTCGACCTTATTTATAGCTCAATATGGTTTCCCGGCTCAGCAACAGCGAGTGAAGTGTTCAAGGTATGCCGTTAAAAGCACCATTGGTATTATAATTGCATTTACATAATGTTGACAAATTTTAGGATGCTGGAGTAATGGTGATGAGCAATGCTTTGGTCTATGAAGAATACAACTTTAGTAAGTTGCTTGTTTATGCCGCCGTAGATCACTATGCAATTAATCAACTCTGCTTGTTCAGTAACGTTTCGAAGGCTTAATGATCCCGGATCAGATGAATCTGACAACTCTATCGATGCAACTGTTGGAGCTAGTTCTAACATTAGATCTAATTTTCCGGAAACCTGGCTTTGGCTTAATCTAACTACCGGGTATGCAATTACGAAGCGTAATAACATTATTTAAACAAAACACTTCACATTAATGCCACAAAACACGGTTAATCGGTGGAAATTAAAACCTGCTGCTTATTGGGGAGAAAAAGCTTTGATTGTATTGCTTTTCCTCGACAGTAATGCCACGAGGGGGAGGTGAATTAAGACCAGGTGTTGAAAAAGGTAAACCGGTTGGAGATTATTACATACCAAAAGAGGCTGAAGTTGGATTTAGAGATCCGTTGGATGGCAGCATTATCCCAATTATGAGACAACATTTCCCTGAAACGTGGATTTGGAGTAATGCAACGGCTGGGTAGGTGTTGGCAATAAGAAATAAATGATAAAGAAACAGTTGATGAAGTTTGTTGAACAAGAAATATTATTCATTTTGTTTGAGTGTTTATTTCATTTTGAATGGTAATTTGATGCTGAATTTAAGTGTTGAAATGTGATGGTGTTTTACAGGGAAGATGGCCGAGCAGTGTTCACCAGGGAAGCACCAGACACCATTACTTCCTGGGTTGTTTCTGCATTTTCTCTCGATATGTTTACTGGTTTGGCTGTTTCTCCGAGTCCATTGAGGGTAAAATTAATTATTTTTTTCTAAACTTGGTTTAAAAATGTTAATAAAATTGTTTGTTTTTTTTAGGTGACAATTTTTCGCCCGTTTTTCATTTCTCTTAATTTGCCTTACGCGGTCATAAGAAATGAAGCGATTGCTATTCAAGCCGTTATATTTAATTACATGAAAGAAACAATCGAGGTATGTGCATAATAAAAATGTTTAAAACTTAATTCCATACAGTAACTTATATATTTACAGGCAGTTGTTTCGTTGGAAAGCACAAATCAATTTGATTTTGTAACAGTAGAAGACGTAGCTAACGAAGTTGAAGCCGTTAGTACTAAAACTAAGAAAGTTATTGTAGGTTATTAACTCGGGAAGTGATTACAAATGTGACCAATGATGAAATTACTTATAAATAGGTCGAATCTGGAACACCTGCAACTGTGTACTTTATGGTTGTACCAAAGGAGCTTGGGTATATTGATATAAAAGTAACGGCTCGTTCTCAAACGCGCTCTCAAGCTGTAAGCGATTCGTTGATTAAGAAATTGCTAGTAAAGGTAACAGGATATTACTTTACATTAAACAAACTACCCTGTAATTACAATGTGTATTTCTAATCATTTCAGCCAGAAGGTGTACCTCAATCCGTAAACAAAGCGTTTTTAGTTGATTTAAGGAGTTCGTCGCTATTTAACGTATCTGTTAACGTCAGTATTCCAAAAAATGCCGTCAGCGGGTCTGAGAGAGTAGAAATTGCCACCATTGGTAAACGGAGCGAAGATTTTATGATTCAGAATATTCATAATTGTTTTTATTTGTTGTAGCGGATATTATGGGTCCGACAGTTGACAACTTCGATAATCTTTTAGAATTACCGTTTGGATGTGGAGAACAAAATATGATTAGATTTGTGCCCAATATTGTCGTCCTAGATTACCTTAGTACCATTCAACAATTAACTCCGACAGTTAAAAGTTTAGCACTCACTAATATGGAAACCGGTGAGCGCCTACAATCTGATGACGCGACAAAGTATTAACTAATTCACTTTAGGTTATCAACGTCAACTGACATACAAGAGAGACGATGGTTCGTTTAGTGCATTTGGAGGTCGTGACCAAAGCGGCAGTACTTGGTAATGCGTATAATTTAGTTTATAAAGGACGTTCGATTACAAGAATTATATTTAGGTTGACGGCATTTGTGATGCGAGCTTTCTCACAGGCAAAATATTTCGTTGCAATTGACGAACAAGTTGTAAATGGATCGCTTTACTGGCTGATAGGACAGCAATTAGAGAATGGAAGCTTTCCCGAAGTAGGAGCAGTGAGCAATAAAGCAATACAGGGAGGGTCGGGCAAAGGCCTCGCTTTGACCGCGTACGTACTTCTCGCCTTCGTGGAAAACAAGGTACAAGTTTGACATTTTCAGTCGCAATCTGTATTTTTAATTGTCTTTTAATTCTTATTTAAGGCTGAACGAATATTCAGTGAACAAATGACAAAAGCTTTGCGGTTACTCGAAGACCAAGTCGAATCTATTGACGATCCGTATTCCTTAGCAATTGTCAGCTATACGCTTCATGCAATAAACAGTGCGAAAAAAGATGCAGCGTTCAGGCAACTCCAATCTAAATCGATTAGTGCGGGGGAATTGAGATATTGGAAGAAAAACGTAAGCGCCGAGACTGCAGAAACAATAAAATTAGCAACACCCATCGATATTGAAATGACGGCTTACGCACTCATGTCGTACATTTTGCGAGGCGACTTGGCTGGTTCGATTCAGATCATGAAATGGTTGGTTACTCAAAGAAATGCTAATGGAGGATTTCTATCAACGCAAGTACGAAATCTCAATCTAATGTTTCATTTTGATTTTGATTTAATTTTTTAATTTAGGACACCGTAGTTGGGATTCAAGCTTTGACGATGTTGGCTAAAAGAATTGTTGATTCGCAACTATACATTGATATAGCTTTTCAATACGACAACGAACAAAAGAATGTTCATCTTGAAAAAGACAATGCCATGATTTTAATGAAAGAAGTGATACCGAGCACTGTTAAAATGGTCAACATAACTGCTACTGGTAGAGGGTTTGCAATAGTACAGGTATTTAAACCAGATATATATATATATATGTATATATACCGGTGTGTGTATATATATATATATGTGTGTGTGTTCTTTGCCATTATTTATTTATTTATTTTTGTAGGTTTCGTATTCGTATAACATCATGGTATCGAAAGAAAATCCAGCCTTCCAAGTTAATCCGTTTGTTGACCGCTCTTCCACTAAGGATCGGTTACAATTAAATGTTTGTGCAGCGTAAGTAATACATTTAGTAACAGTGAAGGATGAATAATAAATTTTTATTTTAGGTATGCCGAAAATGGAGCCACGAGCAACATGGCGGTCATGGAAGTAACTCTTCCCTCTGGTTTTGTGATCGATAGGGACTCGCTACCGGCTCTCCATAGAGTTGATGAAGTTAAGCGCGTTGATATTAAGGATAGGGACACTACTGTTGTCGTCTATTTTGATAAGGTGAGTTTTTAATTTTTGCAATTGGTAAATCTCTAAATTTTGTGATTTTTTTTCAGCTGGACAATAAATTGGTCTGCCCAACGATCAAAGCCTACAGAACGTATAGAGTGGCGAAACAAAAAGCAACTGCCGTGTATGTGTACGATTATTACGATCAAGGTTTGCTTAAAATAGATTTATATATTTTTTTGTACATTTTTAAAATCGGTTTTTTTTTTTTTCTCACAGCTAAAGCCGCTCGGTATTTCTTCCAAGCGCCACAAGCAACATTATGCGATTTGTGTGAAGGTGACGAATGCAACAGCGTTAAATGCAGGAAAGAAACTGAAGAGCGGCAAGCAGCAGAAAATGAAAACAATAGCAGTTTAAAAATAACGGCCACTGTTGGTGCGTTCGAGTGTATTTTGGCAATAGTTGTCTTTTTCCAGTACTTTTTATAAGCAATCTCCACTAAAATAATGTTAATACGAACTCATAACATTCCCAAAGACTTCATTTAAATCGCTCTGACATTTCATTTGCATTTAGCAGTCAATCTTACCACATATTAATTCACGTTCATTATGTAAATATGTTTAAAAATACTTGCAAAACAAAACTTTTCTTGTATAATAGTTTTTAAATTACCGTACTAATTTTTAGAAAAAAAATAATGTCGATAAATATTTATCAAAAAAAAAATATATCTCGTGTAAGAAACATCAATTTTTAATTTGTTAATTTTAGAGTTTTAGTAATAAAGATTAAAGTATTCTTTTTATGCTTACATTAATTTTGTTCTACAAGCCGTCACCAGGTGGAGACAATGATTTTAAACCTGGCGTACGTAGTCAAGTTTACGTAGCAAGCAGGCGCTCGATTGGTTGGGACTGTATGTGCTGGTCGTTATTTTCAGTTCTCCAGAATTCTCGCTCTCGCACGCAATGCCGCCTTGTGCTTGACCGATTGGTTGGTCCATTATTCCACGTCTACGATGTATGCGCGCCGATTTCTACGTTTGGGGACGGTATAAGGGCTTAAAAATAACGACACGTGCAACTGCAACCTTAGTCAGATTCGTTTGTATATTTTTAGGTAGGTTTTGTAAGAATCGCTGCACGCGCGTTGAAACTGCGAAACGGCCATAAGCCTAACACTTAAGCCTAATTTTGTTCTTTTGTTAGGTTTATAAACCGCATGGTTAATTCGCAAGCAGAAGGCATGGCTGACGATCTAGATGTAGAAGCATTACTCGAAGCACCGTATATGAAAGGGGTTTGTGTAATTTTAATTTTATTAATCTTTTTATATAAGTAAGTAAACACGAGGCGACGGCTTCAAATTTGCTAGCAGGAACGTGGCGGCCATTTTGTTTGAAATGGGTTAAAAGTTGGCTGATAGAAATTGACGATTTCGCTCGCTTTTGTGGTGTAAAATTGCTTCGAAATTGAAGTTATCGCCTCAAATGCATGCATTTTTAGTTTACTTTTTTTATTTTACCAATTTAAACGTTTATTTTTTGGGATTGTACTGCCGTGTTGAGTCTAATCACTTTTGAGTTGGTTGTGAATATTTGTAGGGGAGAGAGGTGATTTTATATTAATTCGATACGTTGGAAATCGGTAAAAGCAAAGAATACGTAAATATTTGTGTTTTTGATTTATATTTTGAATATTTTTTGTTAAAAGCCTTCTCTGCAATTTTTGCAGGTTAAAGCTCTCAACCCCTTAGAACCCGAGAAGCAGAGGGTGCCTTCTTTAAATCGATATATATATATATTGCGTGTAGTGATTTTTATTTTATTTTTTTTTTCAAAAAAAAAAAAAAATAGAAGAAAAAATTTGGACACTGTTTTTCAAATTTAATTTTTTTTGAAAGGAAACTAGTTAAAGCGCAATACGAAAAGTGTTTCTTACAATTTAAGTCGTCTTAAATATTAATTTAATGCAAATTTTTAATTTTGAAGGTAAGTTTGCACCGTTTCCATGTTAGCATGAAGCTAAAGATGGGTAATTTGTACACTAACTTCATGCTGCCGTGGGTAAATTACTAGGTATATGTTTTTTATCCTATTTTTGCTTCTCTGAGCTGCTAGTCACGAGTTTTTGTGCTAACTACGGGTAAAATTAATGTTAATTTAGATTGGAAACTCGTGGTAAGCAGTCAGTATATCTTTAGATAACCTACACGAGGGCCTCTACTCAATTCCACAGTTGCTGGCACATGTGGAAACATTATAAAGGGATGAATTGAAAGTTTGAAAGTTGAAAAAACAAAAAACCCCTCTTTTATAAGTTTCTTCCCCGTTTGTATCTTATAGACCCCCACATGACATTCAAAATGTACAACTTGCATCCACAGCTTTGTACCGTTGAAAAATGGAACACACGAGGTAGAGCAAATAGGGCTTCAATGTTATTTGTTTTAATGAATTAAAAAGAATTGAACAGCAAATATAGTTTATATTTGTTGTTGATTAGATTTTAAAATGCAAAATTTAAAAGAGAAAAAAAAAAAAAAAAATTGTTTTTGATTGGTTTTTTTTTTTGTTTGCTATTTAAAATGATAAATGTATAAAAATGTAATTACAAAATGTTTGGTGACGAGTTCTCAAACGGTCTCCCGTTCCTCTCGTCTCAGGGTTGACAAGGAGGCAACCTTCTTCTGGATCATCATCGCAAGACTAAGCGGAACAACTTGTTGAAGAGGTGGTTAGCAGTCGTTCATCGAAAACTTAAAATATAGCAATTTTGGAATTCGATTGGTTTTTTTTGGGTGGGACCAGTACAATTATTGATTAGACTGTAATCGCAGGTTATTATTATTTTAGATTAATTAATTAATTAATAATTTTTTTTTATTTTTAAAAAGAAAAAGTAAACTCCCGTGTGAAATTTATTTTTCGAGTGATTTGTGCGTGAATGAAACTACTTTTGATAGTTTGTGTGTTTGTTGCCCCCTTTATCGCAGTGCCAGCAAATTATTATTTTTGTTTAAAAAAGAAAGAAATCTGTTAACTAAATGGCCCTACACTAGAAATTAAATGTTTTCTTTCCAGTGAGTGTCTTCTGGTTAATTAAGGTAACCTAAACGTAGACTAAAGAATAATTTAACTAATTTGGAGTTTTTTTTTCTTTCTTTTTTGTGTTTTTTTCCCTTCCCTCCTTTTTCTTCTTTTCTACGTTTTCCTGTTTCCTTTTTCCCTGGCTCCTGTCATCAATGTCTGCTGTTTTTGACACCGTAGGATGAAGCCGCTAAATCGAAGGAAAACGGCGAGAAGGAATCCAAGTCGTAAGTTTTTCTTAATACGTTTTATCTCGCTGAAGATTAATTAAATTTCTTCGTTTTAGGAGCAAAAAAAGTAAAAAGCGGAGCCGTTCGAGAAGCCATAGTCGAGAACGTGATCGGGACCGGCGTCGTAGGAGTCGTAGTCGTGGTAGAGATAGGGACCGTGATCGTGACCGCCATAGAACTGGGTGAGTTGTTGGTTCTGAGGCTGAATCTGATTTCAGCGATAATGATGAGAAATTCATGCACCACACCGAAATGTTTTGACGATGAACAATACCCATTTTAATCTGAAGTCGCTAATAAGAATTTTGAAATTTAAAAGTTTTTAAATCATGACGTTGGAGCTGATTGTTTTTTTCTTCTTTTTTTTTTTTTTTTTTTAGGGTGGAACGTCATGAAAGAGGAGACCGCGATCGGAGACGAAGGGATGAACGAGAAAGAGATCGAAAACATTCTAAGTCTCCACGGCGCGAAAGACGCGAAGAAAGGTCACGACGACGGTCACCAAGCCCGATAATAAGGTTTAAAATGTGGTTTGAATTTAGTGGATGTCGATTAACAGTGAAAATGTAAATTTAGACCGCCCGAACCCGAATTAACACCAGAAGAACGTGATCAGCGTACTGTTTTTTGCATGCAATTATCAGCACGGATTCGAGCACGTGACTTGGAGGAATTCTTTTCATCTGTTGGAAGAGTAATTTTTTTATTATTTTTTTTAAGTTTTTTTTTTAAATGATATTTATTTATTTTAAATTTCGCAGGTGAAAGATGTGAGGATTATTACAGACAACAAGACGCGGCGTTCCAAAGGAATCGCATACGTGGAGTTTGGTGAAGTTGATTCTGTACCTCTAGCTCTGGGTTTGGCTGGTCAAAAATTGCTTGGTGTACCCATTATCGTTCAACCGACTCAAGCGGAAAAAAACCGAGCAGCTGCATCCTCGTCTAATTTACAAAAGGGCAGTTCGGGTCCAATGCGTCTGTACGTGGGGTCGTTACATTTCAATATCACCGAAGATATGTTGCGAGGAATTTTCGAACCTTTTGGGAAGATTGATCATATCCAGTTAATAATGGACCCTGAGACAGGTCGCTCTAAAGGTTACGGCTTTATAACAGTAAGTTGACGAAAGTAAATGTCTAAAAATTATATTTTTTTAAATTTTGGTTTTATTTGTTCGATAGTTCCATGATTCAGAAGATGCTAAAAAAGCGCTAGAACAACTAAATGGTTTTGAATTAGCTGGAAGGCCAATGAAAGTTGGTCACGTAACAGAACGTACCGATACCTCTCAAGGTCCATCATTCCTGGATAGTGACGAACTGGATCGTACTGGCATTGACCTAGGTGCAACAGGACGGTTGCAGTTAATGGCCAAGTTGGCTGAAGGTAAACTGAACTTTGGTTTTGACAGAAATTTAAATTTGTTAGCGACATATGATGAGTATTCATGCACCACACTTAGTTACATGCAGATAACGAAATACCCAAAACTGAAGTTGAAATAATTGAATTATTATTATTATTTTTTTTTTTTAAAATAGTTTTTGTGATTCTGATTATATTATTTTATTAATTTATTTTTTGATTGATGTATTGCAGGAACAGGATTCGAGATTCCACCTGCTGCTGCAAACGCGTTGAACATGAACCCACTTGGAGGATTGCCTGGACAACAGAGTGTTACACCGCCGATCGCGACGCAGTGCTTCATGTTGTCCAACATGTTTGATCCCAGCATGTAAATTATATAATGCAATTTTTGTAACTTATTTTTTTCTCTTTTCTTAGTGTTTGTTGTTTTTTAAAGTAGTCTAAGGTCGGTAGTGCAGTAGATCGTGAATAAATTCCCGTATAAAATTTGTGTTTAACAGAGAGACGAATCCGAATTGGGACATCGAAATCCGAGATGACGTAGTTGAAGAGTGTAACAAGCACGGAGGCGTTCTACACGTTTTCGTGGATAAAGCTTCGCCCCAGGGTAACGTGTATGTCAAGTGTCCGAGTATCGCTTCAGCCGTGGCGTCTGTCAACGCTCTACACGGAAGATGGTTTGCGGGAAAAGTGATTACGGCTGCATACGTCCCGCTACTGAATTATCACAGCCTTTTCCCCGACGCAATGACGGCCAGCAATTTGCTTATGACATCATCTCAACGTAATTTGTGAGAATTCAGCTCGGGCGTTCGAGTAAATCGCCACTGTACGATACTATTGAGTTGTTTTCTATTTTGCAGGAAGAAGACTTAAACCGGTTAGTTGATTTATTTTGTTAGGAAATTTTTATCCGCATTTCAAAGACAAAACCATCATCCATTGGCTAGGTAAAATTAGTTTCACTGTAAGGTGGTTCAGTTCAAATAAAACGTTAAAGTGAATTGGCAAAATTTTTTTTCTTGTTTTTTATTTTTTATTCGTAACATTGTTTACATAGTTGTGAAAAACATTTTATTTTATATGCTGATATTAAAAAGTGCAAACGATGATTAATGAATTTTTTTTTTTTTTTTTTAGTTTTAAAACTTGCACTTATTGTTTTTCTTTATCACATTCTTTCTTTTTACATTCTTCCGTTTCGCAAATTTCACATACTGAAGTCGCCGGTGCGTTGTAGAATTGTTCTCCACGTTTAACTAAAATAAAAATTGTTAACGTGAATAGTGAATTTTTTATTTGCTTAAATAAGTTTTATTACTTGGGTCGTAGTAGTCGTATACTTGAACTAATGCGGGTTTCATATTAGCCACTTTGAATGCACGATGACCTCTCGCTACTGCGCATACTTCTTTTCCAATCTTGTCGAAATACACAACTACAGTCGTGTCGCCATTTTTGGTTTCTACGCGCTTGATTTTCTTCCGAGTATCTATCGGTGGTAGATGTTCTAAATCCGCCACATAGCCGGACGGGAATTCCATTTCCATAACGGCCATGCCGCTTGCTCCATTAACTTTGTAGGTATATCTGATGGATTAAATTAGAAATTAGTTTAAATAAATTTTGGTTTCATCGGGGACTAACTTTGCGCATGATACAATGTTCAGTTCTTCGTTTACTTCAGTCATGTTTACAGTAACTTCGAATGCGGGACGTTCTTCAGTCGATAGAACATTGTACGACCATGAAACTTGAACTACTCCTACTCCATTTCCGGTTGCGCTAATTGTCAAATCTCGCGTAGTTCTAGGCAGCTAAATATACGAAGTTGTTATATTTCCATTGAAAAACGAAATAGTATCTAATTTACCTGTTCTCGATGAAGAATAAGTGCAGTTTCTTTCGTTATTGAAAAATCAGTTTTGTTTGATCCGTCCGAAATTGAGATGTCCAATTTTGAGCCAGCAGGCGGCGTCAAAGCCGCGGCGAATTTGGCTAACGCTTGAATTCCCATTACCGTGTCCTGGAGAGGAAAAAATGACAAAAAAAAAATATTACGGTAATTCTATAAAGAGATTTTAATTTTTTATCGCGACGCACTTGAGTTGATTCGAAGCCGCCATTTGAATTTCTTTTAGAGATCAACCAACGCATGATGGGAATGGCTTCCGGAATTAGACCACGTTGGACATAAGTCAACATAGCGTATGATGTCATTTCAACGTCAACCGACGACGGTCGGTCGTAATACGATACCGAACTGTTAACAACCGGAAGTGGTATGGACCAGAACTTGACATCTCTCTCAGTCTTCGCCCGTTTCTTCATCTGTGCAAATGCTTCGTCTTTTTTCTTGCTACCAGCCAAATGCAGAACATAAGTGGTAATGACGAGATCGTAATCGGACTTCAAGTTGGGCAATTCCTTTTCCAAATACTCCAAAGACAGCTTGACGACATCTTCCACGGATTTAGTTCCAGGAATAAGCTCGATTCCCTTGAGAAGAAAAAAAAAGTAAGTAATTTTTTTTTCTTTTTTTCGTCGATAAATTCCTACCTTGCTTTCCAAAAATGCGGACAAAACGTAGGCGGTAAGAGATAAGCCTTTTGCGGATCCACCTTGCATCGCTTTGTGGAAAACTTCTCCGACTTCGTGGAAAGATCCATTCTTCGCTTGGTTTTTGGCCAACCAGGTCAAAGAGCTGCTCACGACCGCGTCGTCAATGGTGATGTAGCGTTTAGCTTGCACGAACGATTTGACAACAAATGCCGTCAACCAAATGCTGCCGTTTTTATCGCTGTTGCCAAAAGCACTGAATGAATTGTCGCTTCGTTTGTACGTTAATTCGCGTTGGTATCCTGACTCCATGAATTTGAGCGCTTTGCTTTTGATCTCGTCGTTCAATTGCTTCGTTTTCGTGAGATATTCGGTGATGACAATGTTGGGGACAAAGTTGAGCATGTTTTGTTCGCCACAGCCGTACGGCATGCGCAGTAGTTGATCGATGTTGTTGATCGTCGAGCCCATTACGTCGCTAATGGCGGACACTTCAATTTTTTCCGATTCGCTAACCGCATCTTCCGGAATTGTGATTGTGACTTTCTCTTCAAACGATGATTGATTTCTCAAATCGATCAAGAATGCCTTGTTGGAATACATTTTCTTGCCTTCGGCTTTAACCAGCAGTTTTCTCAAGATGGCGTCGGCGGCAACTTTCGATCTCGCTACAACTTTAATGTCGATGTATTCTAGTTTTTTAGCCGACACCAAAAATGAAACCGAAGTTCCTTCTCCAGCCTTCGCCTAAAAGAATAATAATTTGTTTAATTCGTTAATGGCTTTTTTTCGTTAACAAACTCACTCTAATTGTCTTCGTCAATTTCTTTTGCGACTTATTCTCTTCGTCAACACTGTTCTCCAACTCGACAAACTCCAGAGCATTTTGTTCGTTTTCTAACGTGATTTCAGCCTGCAATTTAAAAATAAGTAATTAATACCGAGTTAAATGATCATTGAATAACCTATCGTACATCCACATCCTCTTTCAAGTAGTTAAAAACGAGTGCTTGTAGAGCCACTGCTTCTCCACGTACAATTGAATACGGTAAATTGAGAGCAACGAAGAATGGGCGGAAGATTTGCAACTAAAAAAATTTAAAATTAAAAAAAAAAAAATACTGAAATAATTTCCAAAAAAATAATAAATAAATTACTTTTTCTGGTTCTTTGCTCAAACCCAACCCGGTGTGGTCATTCATCGCAAAAGCAGTGATGAAAAATGAAGTGATGGTGTCTGGAGCATTCGCAGTGATCGAAACCATTCCATTAGCACTGAAATCGAAAATCGTGTTTATAGTCTTCCATTTGTTTATTTATTAATTGACAATTTACTCAGCCGTTGCATTCGTCCATAAAAATGTTTCTGGAAAATGGCGACGGACTCTTGTTGGCTCCATTAAAGTATCTTGTGAACTAGCAGGTAGTCGAGCAGGAGTGGATGGTGGACCAGCGAGACCTGATGCAAATGCTTGAGGTGCAAACTGCACTGCGGGTCGTGGCAAAGCTGTGAATTAATCGTTAAAAAAATTATAAATATATTTGTTTCGGCTCGTACTGAAAATGAAAAAGAGAGAGAAAAAAACTTCCGTGCGCAATTTTCGAGTTAAGTGCTATTTTATACATTAAAAAAATCTATTTACCCAATCTATTCTTGTAGCGAACAGTTCCTGCATTCCACACATGAAAAATTATAATCATAAATTAAAAAAACTTACTTCAAAGAAGTATAGCGCTTAAACGTTTCATTTAACGGATCAAAATGTGCCTGCTTAAGAGCCATACTTATTCTTACGCGTGATTAATTCACGACATTAGTGATTATTTGATGATTAGAGCCCGCCCTTGAATATAAATCGCATCTAAATGCGTTTTTTGAAATGGATGGGAAATCAAACAGCATTGGGCTTGGTCAGTACTTGGATGGGTGATTTACAAGGTATTGATTACGCTCGTTTATCATCCTCGGTACTCGCTTCCAACGCTCCTGGGAGTCAAAACCTGCACAAACATTGCTCAATGCTCCGCACAATTTCAAAGTTTGTCAGATGACTCTCGATGGGGAGAAAAATACTCTGAAAACTGAGTTGAGCATTTAGCACAGTTTCATCGCAATTAGAGGGCGCAGCTTCTACAAACGCTTTGGAATTTTGATCGATGAAATTAATTTCTTAGTTTGATCTCGAAAGTTGTTCACGACACCAACGAAGAGAGTGAAGCCACATAATTCCCTAGCACCTCCACCACCACATACCATCCATTTCATAATAGTCCCCACCTTCATACATGCCTCCACCTCCGTATCCTCCATAAGACGGAATGTGAGCAAACAGTCCGTTGGTGAAAAACACAAGTCCGACATTCTAAATTCAAGAGATAAATAAATGTGATTGATGGCGTTGGAGAATTAAACGCTAAACTTACAGAGAACAACTGCATTGTTGATGGGGATGGCGGTCTCCATGGACGGATCATGTAGTTGCCGTCATTGTACGAGTAATAGGATTGACGTCCGATTTCGTACGATTGAAGGTCGTCTAACACCTGTCTCGTTGTGATGTCGTTTCCAGATTTCAGCAGCAACACGCTTTGATCGACAGCCAACAAACCCACGTAAGATTCAGCCTCGGTTTGAATATTGATGTCGACGGGAGAGCCCGGTTTCGTCGAATTGGGATTTGCGTGAATATCGACCTGGAATGAAGAAAAAAATGTAAATAAAAATGGTTAAAAGGATGCGTAACAAGATTTTTGTACTTTGGTTTTAAAGATCCCTTCGACTGAGAAGTCGAGTGCATCGGCAACAACTTCACCGCAACCCGTTGCGTAGTAAACAATAACGCGAATTTTGGGCGCCATTTCAGGAGTGATTTTAAACTTCAATCGTTGGCTTTTGCTTTTGCTCGGTTCCACCGATGCGTGGTGTAAAATTTTTCCACGGCCGATTACTTGCACTATCAGATTGTCGTTGAGTTCTTTGGTGGAGTCCACGAGCACTTCGACTTCGTCGCCGATCTATTAGAAAGTGAATAATTACGAATTTACATTTCAAATTTAAAGCGCGACAATTTACTTTGGGTTTCTGCGATAACAGTGTGATTTGCAGATATCTTTCGCTCAGTGATTGCGCCTTACTCACATACGAGGTGGTTCGTGCGCCTTTGTAACTCGTCTGTAATTATAAAAATAATTTTTTATAAGTGGTAAAATTTCTGAATGGGATTATTTTCTAATCTTACTTCAAATCTCAGGTTTTCAGTAGATTCGGGCGGGATTATTTCGACATCAATTTCACCGTTTTTGGGGATGGTATAGTTCAATGTCTTGGCTGGAGAATTCCAACTGCTGAAATAATTCACGCTGATTTCACCATCTTCGAGAATCGGACTTCCATCTTGCAGCGATACTTGAAGCTAGAAAAGTGACGGATTATTCGATTACTTTCTATGTAGTTTTGGTTTGTTTTGTGCGCAGCGTACTGTGATCGTGTATTTAAGACCGGGTTTGAAATTGCCACTTTCGGAGAAGGATAATTTGTATTTGGAGTCGTACATCGTGATGTCTCCGCTGCTATTCTGTTTGCGACCGGTCAATTCTTCAGTTACTTCCGCGAATATCTCGAAACGCCTGTCGTGTCGCATCCAATCGGGAAGGGCGAGATCTCGGACTAAATTCACTTGAATGTCGGCTGTGCCGTCGATCGATGTTGTTGTTGTGAATGGTTTCATGTTGTATGGAGAACACGGCCATTTGCAGTAGAAATCGGTCACGTTTACAAGAACTTTTCCTTTGACTGGTTTACCATATGTGTACCTAAAATTTCGTAATAATTATGTGCTGTAAAAATTTTTTAAATTTACTATTATCAATTTAATTAAACTTACTTCGCTTCAACGGTCACCGAAATAGTGGATTCGTTGTAAATAGCGTAAGGTGGTGGTCGCACTATGACCTCAAAAGTTGGCAAAACTGGATTTGGACAAAAATTATAAGAATTTTTTTTATATTTATTCAGAATAAGAATTTTTATTCTTACCGTATTCATCAACCGTGAAGTATTTAACATATTGGTTGTCTTTTATGTTGGCTCTAATGTGCCAATCTCCCAGAATTACTTGATCTGACAGTTGCAAGCTCTCTTCAAAAACTCCCTTTTCGAATGTCACGTTTGACCATTGCTTCACACGGTTTCCTTGCGAATCCTGCAGAAAATATAAATTTTAAATGAAAGAACATTTTTGTAGATTTCAATGGAAAATGATGGAAAATTGAAAAATGTGTGGCTTGCAAACCACAACTTACAACAACATAAATGCTTGACTGCTTGAGGGAAACAGGCTTTAGTATGACATCAGTTGTAATAATACGAAAGTGAACTAAAATAAAACCAGTTATAAGTTTAATCTGTCTTTTTATAACAATTTTTTTTTGCGAGAAGACATACCCAATTGTCCAGGTTTGTAAACTGCTTTGTCAGTTTGAATGAAAGCTGAGAATGTTTTTGCATTATAACTGAGTGTTGTTGTTTTCGAAAATTCAATGCCACCGCTGCCGTTGACAGTCAAAGAATACATCCCTGAACTCCATGATCCAACCTATTAAATAGGATTTACCATTAAAAAGAAATCAACACTGGAAAAAACATCAGATTTGTTAGGAAGAAATTTGTGTATACGAAATTTGAAATACTGCTATATTTGTTTGTAATGATTCAGGATATAGTTTGAAATATGAAGTGAAATGTAGCAAGAACCTTAGTTTTTAATGAGGAAAAGATGATTTTTAAATAACTCATTGAAAAACAAACAATTAATTTTTTTAAAACTTCTTATTTTCATTATAGAATAGGTTTAAATTATCTAAATATTTTAAATTAATAACACAACTAAACATTCTAAAAAGTAATTTCTGTCAAAATTCAGAAATCAAGAAAGCTGGTTTATCTTCCAAAGCTTTTACTTTGAGAACGACACTGCAAATTTGATCTATGGATAAACAGACTAAAATTTTTAAAGATAAAAATCTTTTTTCTATGTAAAAAGTAGTGGCCATCTTGAAAAGTAACATGGCAATTCTTCTACGAGATTAATTTCTGAATATTATACATGGAAATTTAATACAATAAAAATATTGGTTTTCTGTTTTGATTTATGAATGCAATCAATCTATCAAATTATTTATTTATTCTTTACCACAACAAATAATTTGATTGATTGCATTTATAAATTAAACAAATGGCTTTGAAATGCAGTATAAAATTATAGTTATAAAGATGCTGCTTTATAACTAATAAATTCTATTTTTAAATGCTAAAGAATTCTAAAGCTGATTTAGCAATAATAAATGTTTCATTTCACATTTAAGCACATTTAACGTATTATTTTTTTTTTTTTCCACTGTAAATTCCCATTCTTTATTTGTTTTCACTGTGGTATCGCTTTAATTTTTTTTCACACAAAACGTATCTTTAAATGCGTAAAGCAAAGCGGGTAATTCCAAATGGTTGCCAATCAAGGTCGGCGCCATTAACACACGTTACTTGCATCACAGAAATAATAGTAACCGCTACGTATTAGATTTGAGTGCACTTGGACATATTCTATTATTCGTGGCAATATTGGCGATTTATGTCAGAAAAGTTCTTAACCTAACCGGGGCTATAAAATATCAGATTTTTTTTTTTTAAATTTATAAATTCTACATCTTTGACCAATTTTAGTATTTTTTTTACCCGGATTTAAACCTTATGCAACACCGGCAAATAATAAAATAGTAAAAATTTTATTGTTTGACACAATACTCACAGCGAGATCAATTAGTTTCGTTTCCCCAACTTCGACCTTCGCTTCAGCCACTAGAGGTGTTGTTTCATTGTTGTCCACGGCTTTTAATTCCACTGTTACATCAATAGGGCCAGGAGCTTGGTGATTTGTAATGATGAGTTGGTAAGGGCTGTTAGGTCTAAACGTATTCGGGGCTGATATTGTGTACAATCTAATAATAAACAGAAAAATCAGTTTAATACATACAATACCGTAAATTTAAAAAAAAGAAGTATTTTTATCAGTAAATATAAGTTTTAACTTACGGGTCAGTGGAATGGACCAAGGTCAGTGAAGAGACTACTGATAAGATGCAAACGCAAATCTGATTTCCCACCATTTTTACTTGAAATCTATGGAAAAGATTTGCAAAGGAAACGCAGCATATATTTAACTATTCATTCATTCACACGCAGACAAAAAACAAATAAAATTCAATGGAGGCAAAATTTTAGTTTTTACTGAGTATTCTAAAAAAAAAACTAAACACAATTCAACAATGATGCCTCGGGTGAATGGGTGGAGTTTAGTTTTGTTCCAATTTGCCATAGAAATGCAATTTGTAATTTGATAATACATTTATCTATAATCAAACGTCATAATCACTATTTATTTTATTTCTTTGTTATTATCGTCATGGACAATACGTCAGTAACTTTTTTCTTCTTTTTTTTAAAAAAGAAAATGTATGTTATTTTATTAATCCTTGAGGGTTTTCGCGTAAAATAGTTGCACAATCAAACAAATAACAAAAGTGAAATAAAGGGGATTAATAATTAATTCTCAGAGTTTGCCAAAAAGGATGTTAACATGATAAGTGAAAATTTGCTATGACTGTGCGCAATCAATTCTGACCAGTGGTAACAACTCGCATGAAATTCAGCCTATAATAACTACATAGTTTAATATTCATGGAAAAATGAATTGACCGAACACGCAACAAAACGTTGAATGGAAATAAGAAATGTAAACAGTCAATTTATAGCTAAAAAAAAATACAAATCGACTTCTTAATTACAAGAACTGGAAAAGCGGGCTTGCCTGCATTACCAAAGTAATATTTCTGCTTTTATCTAATTCAGATTTTTTTTTTTTTCTTTTTTAATTTTTATATTTTACATTCGTATGTTAACTTTAAATTGGGCTGTAGAACTAGACATGGCCTAACTACCTCGGCATAACCCAGTTTTTGTCATATGAATGAAATGTAATAAAAGTTGTTTTTGTCTGAAGTTAAAAATCAGTTTTGAATCTGATTATTTTTTCTTATTTTTAAAAAAATTTTTTTTTTTTAAATATTCATAAAATAGGGCCTAGAATCTAAAATTTCCTCTTGTTATCTGAGTCATCTAAATCGCATGAAATTCTGTTTGCTCCTTTGAGCAAACGAGCAAAGATCGATTTCTTGTCGTTAAATTAACGTGACCTTCATTGAGTTTTGGATCAATAGACACACCATTCGATTTTTCCTCAAACCATTTACTTTTTATTTATTTTCTTTGAAATAAAAGCAAAAAAAAAAAAAAAAAAAAAAAAGGCGGCGTTCCAGTTTATCCTCGATCAATTTTATTAATTTTTTTACTTTTTATTTACTTATTGTCATTCTTTATTTACTGGAGATTTTACTTAGAAACCAAATTGCCGGTTAGAGAGGTGTTCGGGTAGAAGCGGTGTATTTTTCTATTCAAACTATTCAGTTGACCGGAATCAAATGATTGATACAAAATTTGCATGAATAAACATAGTCATCAACTGGTTTCGCATTTGAAGTCTTGTTCCGGGTGCAATTGCAATATTCATTCATCTGACAGGAAATTACACTCAACCAAAAAAAAAAGCGCTTGAATAATTTATTTAGAAAAAATAAAATATATTTTATGAGAAATATAAAATGTACGCTTGAAAAGGCGATTTTTGATGTCAGTTTCGGATCACCTCATCGTTCGTTTGATGCAGTGCGTTTTAAAAATATTCCCCAAAATAATGAAACGGCGTAAAATGCATCGAAATACACGGCAAAAACACGAGGCAATAGGAAAATGAATGCCCGCGCTGGCTTAATTTGATGAGTTATGTAATACAAAGTGGCTGATGAATACATGTCTTACCTGTGGGCAGACGTCAAGACGAGATGATGCGACGCTGAGTTTCCTTCCCTGCAGCGTGTGAGACTCCAGGATACACAGCACCGGGTTCAAATAGTAGTGCCTGGTGAATGCTCGTGACGTCAAAGTCTCATGGAGGAGAGAGGGTGTTGGGATGCGAGGTCAACAAGAACTGGATCCGTAAAAACCTTTGACGGTTGGCGCTTGGGGCTTTCGTGGAAGTTTACACTCGTCACCATGGAGACGCGTTAGTAAATACGTCAGGACGGACCTTTAATCCTATTAATAAATGATTAGCGCCATTCACAGAAATGGAAAAACCACTTTTGACCAACCTTTGCGTAGTCAAATAAAATTTTTTTTGAATAGATATATCCGTAAAGATGGCACGTGATAAGATTTAACACTTGGAATAGTAGTTATAAAAGCAACAAATTTATTATGTAAAGCGCACCAATGAAACAACTAAACAACTAAACAAAAAACGTAATGAGTCTTACAATATTAAAGTGTTACGAAACCGGATTAAAAGAAATTCAATACTGAATGATAATTTCTTAACTACGGAAATGAAATACGGATGATTTTTGCTTAATGCGTGATTGCAATTCTTAATAAATCGGATTGAGTTACGGATACTGGTGTGCTGGTTACGCGTTATTTGTGCGTCAGAAGCGAAAAACGAGTCTGAAGTACTCGTTGCTATTTTTTTTCTTGATTTTTCTGTACATTCACCTTCACCAAATTCTCTTTATGTACTTTTCATTTTCTGGTGAATGAACTTGAACGTGGTTTTTTAGCCTTCCTTTTTAACTCTATTTTCGCACATTGACCTTGGTTTTTACTTGGGGTTGTCTCAATGTCAAGAAATAACTAAAAAATTCCGTTTGCAAAGTGTTTATTCAAATTTATACGGACAGACGTTCGTAATGACATAGAATGACTGTGAAATGAATTCAAGCTATGCAGTTTGTTTACTTAAAATAAAAATATTTTAACGCGTGAGTGCTCGAACATGTCGATTTCCATCTCGTCTACCTCTGGCGGATCCACATTGAAAAAAAAAAGTATATATATATATATATATCAGTAAAAATTATGGTTTAAATGATCGTGCAAACGCTCGGATTACCGGCCATCGGTCCTTTCCTTGCTTCTGGATCCGGACCAATTTCCACTATTATTTCCACCTCTAGTTCTCTGAAAGCGCCCGTACGTTTCCTGAAGCCTGGCATTTCCAGGCGTTGTTCGGACATCGGTTCGTGGCTCCAGGTGGCTGGTAATAAAAATTGTAAACGAGCGATAAACACTAGAGGAAAACAGCAATTACCTTCCGCCTCTAGGAAAGTTTCGCTGTAAATTCACGTTCACTTTGGTCGTATTTTTGCCAGGTAATAGTTGATTGCTTCTAGTGTTCCAGGGCGAAACATTGCCCGAATTACCTCTTGAAACGCTACGATTAAGCCCTGAGAAAACAAGTTGATTGATGAGATAATTCCACTCGTTAAATCGAGACAAAGTGCGCTCAAAACAAAAATATAAAATAAAGTAAAAATCAAAATTAAAATCACATTCATTACTACCACGCCCACTCTTATCATCTCCACGTCTTGAATTGTACGATCCACCTTGCTGAGTTTGAAGAAAGCGCCCTCTCGCGTTCCCGAATGCACGATTGCCTTCGAAGTTTCCTCTTCCGCGTCCTCTGCCAGTCTCCTAACCAAAAACAAACTATTAAAGACCGAAATTCCAACTAGTCTAGAAGAAATTACTTTGCTCGGACGTTTGTTCGTGGGTCCAGTCGGCACTGCATTGGGATGAAACGTTTCCAAAGCGACGAAATCGTCAACGTGCATCGAAGGTGGGCGACTCGTGTTCGGCGGACGTGATCTGAACGGGTCGTTTGCTCTCGACGGGTGAATTCCGGATCGAGAAAATCCACGGCCTCTCATAGGTGCAACTGAAAATTAAACGAAAATTACGTAAATTATGTAAACTAAAGTGAGAGACATTAAAACGTACTGAACGGTTTTTTTCCGCTTCTCTCTTTCTGCCCTGGATTAATCAACGGTTGATACTTTCGTTTTCCGAGTGTGGTGCCTTGAGAATTGCCTTTCTTCTTGCATTTCAGCGGTAACAAACTATCTTTTGTAATACTCTCTTTACCAAGCTCAGTTTTTAAGTCTAAACCAGGACAAAATCGTTCGGCCATGCTCTCTAAATCGCAGGATACAAGTTCAACTTCTTGATCCGAGTCATCGGCACTTGTTTGCAGCAACCAATAAGTCGGGCTAAACCTATCATCATCGGTCTCGTTAATCACGTATATTGCTCTAGCATGAAACTGCACACTCAGAGCGTCAGGTTGAGGGAAATTTGGTTCAGGTAAATCTGTGAAAATCATAAAAAAATTCATTAAAATTTTGATTTTTTGCTCAATTTATTAATTTAAAACTTACCACGTTCCACTTTTGGCATTTCACCGTTCAACTGAAGAATTAAAGCGCTCACATTTTCGACACTTTGAACTTCTAAAGCGTCGTCTTCTTTAACAAATTCCTATTTAAATTTAAAAAAAAAAGAGTTTAATATTCATTAATCGGTTAATGAATTTAAACCTGTAATATTTTCTCAATCTTGATAAGAGGATGTACAGATATTTCTTCTTCCTCGTCGTTTACTTTCCATTGGATGTACAATACCAACTCGGAGATCGTGAAAAATAACGTCCTTGGAACTCCCTAGTGAGATTAGAAAAATCAATAAAAAAATTAATAAAAAACAATTCGCAAACCTAAATACCTGAGCTGAATCGTCGGTATATAGTAAGCGAAAGAAATCTAAACAAATATTCAGTGACCCAACGCTGTCAACATTATCCTTGTTGAACGTTGTTGAATATCGATTCAAAATGCTGTGCAAAGTTTCTGGTTTTTTGTCGAAATTTCTAAACAAACATTTTCAAAATCAAATCAAATCAAATCAAATCGCTGACATATTCTTACAGTTTGAGGCAATAAAATCCTAAATCAGTTTCCAAAATCATTGTAAGAGTGCGAAAAGCTAAGAGAGTTGTGCTGAATGAGTGACTCGTGTTGCTCACATGATCCAACAGTGCCGAACATATTGAAATCATTTGATCTTTTGCTGGTAAAGCATTTCCCAACTATACGGCAAAGTAACAAATTTTTCAAGTGAATGAATTAATTATCATCTATTGCATCTATTACCTGATCTAAAGGAGACAGTGAATTTTCACTGCCTAGAATTATTTCATAATCACACAGTGACTGAAATATGCTCTGAAAATTTTAAATAAATGTAAATAAAAAGTAAAAAATAATTTTAAACTAATTCTTTACCAAAATACATTCCTGGATTTGCAAATGCACTGTTTTATCTGAAGCTGTATTCAATAAGAGTGTTAATTTTGGTAATAATTGTGCGTATTTCTCATCGAGTTTTGTGCTAAAAAAAAGAAAGAAATGTTGCGATTAAACAATTCCATCCAATTTTCTGAGTGCATACTTTGTACGTAGCAACTGTAGTAATGGAATTTTAATACATGGCTGGTTTGCAAGGCAATCGAGCATGTTTAATAAACGATAAGTATGGGAAGTGCTGAAGCACATTTTATTTTCCACTTCTTCCGGTTCTTTTTCTTCCAAGTTTTCTAATACGATATCCAAAACAGCCCTTAAAAATGAATATATTTAGTTTATTTGAAAAAATTAAAATTAATTTTTTTTTAAAAACCTTGTGACTACTAATGCGCAGGAGGCAGCCAAATCGGCCAACTGAACACAAATGCGCTTCAGCTGTTGTTGTAAAAGTGGCAAACTCGTTCCTGAAAACAAAAAAAATGAAATTGAAGTTTTATCTAAGATTCACGCATTCTTACCTAACAATTTTTTAATGATATCTCTAATTTCATTGCTCATTGAATGTAAATGAGCACCCCATAACTTCCGCGCATTAGTAGCTTGTAAAATATCTTCATTTGTCAGAGGCTAAAATTTTATATTAAATAAATATCTGAATGTATACGATTAAAAATGTAAATACTTCTCGTGTTTGGATGGGTAACGGCAACGGCAATAATTCCGACAAGATTGTTACTCCACTCAGAAAATTACTCGGGAGTGTCGTTGCAAACTTAAGTACTTCTTGTAACATTTGAGACCAAAGAGACTTATTCAAGGCTGGAAAATAAAGTTTCAATTATCATTATCACGTGTAACAATTACAACCACTCGTTTACCCTCATCCGAATCGGATACGGTCATTATGGGTTGTGTATAAGCGAGTAAAATTTCGATGATTTCACTTTGAATCTGAAATTAAGTACAATGTGAGACAATTTAATTGTTTATAGTGGTGTGATTCAGTACATACTCCTTGAGCCACGGGGTAAAAAGATGATGTCATGGGAAGTATATTCAAAAACGAATACACACGAAGAATAATTGGAACAGCCACCAAATCCTTGTACTAAATAAACAAAATTGTAAGCAAATGTCTGTACTCTGCACTAAATTAGAATATAGTTCAATATTAATCCTAACCTCTGAATTTCTACAATAAATCAAGTAACACAAACTGTGTTTCATAAGCGATACAATTGGTTTGATCAAAGCCAATAACAATCCCCATTGCGGTCCAATCACAGCATAGTTTTGTGGATAGGGGTATTGATAAGCGTCGCATATCTTTTGTAAGATGGTGATAAAGTTACTCAATCCATCATTTGCAATAAACTGAATAATTGCGTATCGGTATTTCAATTCTTCTCGTTGTTCTAAATAAAATGAAAAAGAAAAATGTCAAGCAAAAATACTTCAATTTATGAATGTTTGGTACCTTCCGGTTTAAGATTTGTTGTTGGGGGAATGCACAAATCTTTTAGTATTCGAACCGATGTAATTAATTCTCCCGGAAAAGTGAGAACTTCTTCGATCAAACTTTTAATGATGGTGCATAACGGAACTGCAGCATCCGCAGAATAACTGGGGATTCGTTTCATAACAGAAAACCAGCTCACTATTTCCTGCAACTTTGATGATGATTCTGCAAAGAGTATAAATCAAGTCATTTTTCCAACCTAAACCAAAATCAATTACCTTGTGTGCAAATATTTAATAATTTTTCTCCAAAGTTTTTCAATAAAGACACGTTCTCGGAGTAATGCGTAATCACTAAAAGCAGCTCAGTCGCATAACCCATTGAAGCTGATTTTCGAATTTTAATTTCATTTTGTTCGTCACCTATTTCAAGAAATAGACATTTAATACGAGTTCACTAATTGCCTTTGACTTTACCTGTCAACTCCAAAAATGGAACCAAAGCATTTAAGTTGTGCTCGATACTCAATACATCTACAACCACTTGGCGTCCGATAGGAAGAAAAACCATTGTGTATAATGGCTGCAAAACGGTCAATGCTTCAGGATCATCTAATTCTTTCTTTGTGCTGTCTGTTGAACAAATATATTTTAACTACTTCACTGAAAATTAGACATTACCGTAATTACCTTTGTTGTGAAAATCCAATAACATATCCACGTATTGCAGCACTTGCAAGTGGTAGACCAACTGAAGACCTAATTGGTGCGGTGATTCTTCTGACGCTTCGTCACGTCCATCATCCTGCTGTTAAAATTTAAAAAAAAAAATTAGTTTTGTCAATGTTTTTGTTGCGTTTGAATTATATTTACGGGTGATTGCGTAAGTAATCTAATAATTCCGTTCATCACATCTGGTTGCGTTAACAAAAATAACAAACCATGCTGAGAATGCATCAAAGTTGTCAACACATCTTTGACGCTGTCAAACAGTGTTAGGTGGCTGTTAACTCCAGGACAAGACAAAAGAATGAACAGTGTCTCTAAAAATCGTCTAATTTCAACAAAAAAATTAATTGCACCGTTATAGAAATAGTATTAAATTTCTCACTTGTTTTTTAATAAACTGTACAACCCAGGAAATGCATCATGAGGGCTCTCAGGCATTTCAAATTGGGACTTTGTTGGCAAGAATCGTTTAGGCTGAGCCTACAAAAATTTAAAACATTTTAAAAATTACACGAAAATTTGAATTATTAAAATAAAATGTCAAACCGTACAATAAATTGTTGGGCATGGCCAAGCATTTTGTTAATTTCTACTAAATAAGAAATTATATCTTCAATTTCGTCATCGTTGAGGTAATTTATAGAAAAGTTCTCAATTTCATTGTCAGCTGAAGTAACATTAGGCTGTTCGTTGTCACTGTCTTTGGCACTTTCAGGCTTGGCATGAGGGATTTCTAATGCTGCAGTATTATCGATTATTCTAAAAAATATAGTAATATTTAATGTTAAAATCACTGTTTAACACTATAAATATTACTTTTCTACAGTTCCACAGAATTTAGAAATAATTTCGAAAACATGGATTTTTTTCAACAGCGCAGAAACAGCAACAGCCGCTCTCGAGGACTGTAATAATAATCAAATACATTTTATTCCAATTCAACGAATATTAAAATAAACAAATTAACCTGTTTCCCAAGAATAAAATTTAACAACCGTTGATAATCGCTTTTTTGCTCGGATCCAGCAAATTGATTTTTACTTATTCCTAAAAAATATTTCATTCCCTCCTCAGTCCGAGTACTCGCATCCAGAGCTTGAACAATCAGCAATTTGATTGACAATGCCATATATTCTTTCCCATATAAATCCAGTAACTTTTTTTGCACATTCTTCTCCTGCAAAAACACAATAGTTAAGTCTTTAAAAAAATGTATTTTAGTACTTGATAATTTTTACTAAGAGTTGATGCGTCATTTCGTAATCACAATTTGATAATGCGATCGCCAAACGGATTCCAGCTTTAATGTGCCGCACTTTATACACAGCTTGCGATTGCTCCACCGCTTTTTCGAAATTCAAACCTTCACATAGCCAGTCTAACAGCACATCTACAATGCCTGGTTAAATACAATAAATTAATTTTAACATTGAAAAAGTGTACAATCAAAATCAAACCTTCCAACTCGGGGCTTTGCTTTAAAATTGCTAACCCAGGAACCAACATGGTAGGCAATAATTCCATTGCTTCAACCCATCTAGTATAAAAAAAATATATATATTTTTTATACAGTCTCAACACTGCTATCATTAATTTACTTTTCAGAATGTTCTTTATCTTCGAAATATTCCAAAGTTTTTAGTAATTTTTGAGCAGTTTCCATAGCGATTTCATCTGGTGGACAACCCATTTTCTTCTTCTCAATCTCGTAATGCGTCAAACTTGGATCTGAGAAATACTTTAAAAAAAAAAAAATAAACTAAAAAAAAAAATTAAAAAATTAATAATCCTATACCAAAAGAGATCCCAATTCACACTGATACGGATTAAAACTAGAGATGTAATTCCAAGAGTCTTCGTAATAAAGTTCCGGCTATTAAAAAACAAACAAACACACCATAAAACAACAATAAATGAATACGACTTAAGAAATAATCTCACGAGATCCATGTTTCTTTCGTCCCCGTCAGACATAAATTCCTCATCGCTAAGAATTTCATCGTAAATAAATTCGCTGTATCCACCGTCATTCGTCTCCCCTTCATGAATTTCACCATCCGACAAATTGTCCACAGTTAGATCAGGTGAATCATCCGGTGTCAAAGGATCAAATAAATCTAAAGAAACTATTGTATCCAATCATTTAACTCTATTTCCAGAGCAACGATCTCGAACTCACTTTTGTCATCTGCAACTTCACCAGGTTCCATTTCATCCTTTGGAGGCGGTGGAGAACACGGACCTCGTGCACGGTGCTGATCACCTTCAGACGGCAATGGCGGAGTTCTAGGTCTTCTTTTCGGTGAAGATGATAACGGTGGAGTGCGGGGTCGTTTACTGTCTGGCCGCAATTGTTCTCCCTTCGCAGCAGCATCTCTCTTAACAGTTCTCTCACGAAAATCACGTTCAACCGGAACTTCGGGATTGAGCTCCTCTTCTCGTTCCGGATAGCGAGCCCTATCGGCAGCCGAATCTTTGTCCGCCGGTTCCGTCGATTTCTCCCAACCGGGCTCATTTTCCGGCTCTTGAACAGCGTATTCCGGAAACTCAACTCGATCAATTTCTCTGTACTCTCTGCCCTCCCGCGTTCTTTCTTTTTCTCGTTGTTGAGTTCTGGGATCCCTGCTGTCACGATCTCGATCTTTGTGATCCCAATTGGGTTTCTTTTCGTCGTAAGTCTCGCGAGAATAAGACGATCTCCCGTATACATTTCTTTCCTTGGGGAAACTGGACATAAAAACATAAACATTATTAATGAAAAAGCATTTTTTGCGATTAATTCTCACTTGTCTAATTTATTTGTATTTGTTTGATGTTCGCCCACCGTTGTCGACCAAGATCTTCCTGAAGGAAAATCATAATCATACGACTTATGTTCAGGATAAGTTGGTCGCTCCGGATAAGTTGGCTTTGGATGATCCTGAATAAACAACATCCGGTTAAATTATATCTTGGAAATTTGAGATCTCATCGTTAACTTACTGCAGGATAATGACCGTGCTCTTGATTCAGCGTGTGAGGGTCAGCGAATGCAACTTGTTCGGTGGTAGATTGAATAATCGAATCGGTTTCCGAAGGTGAATCTCTATCCCAATCCGTGTGGGGTGTGGCATCCAACGCTTCTTTTTCTATGGATCGGATTTTCTGCGTGGCTTGTGGGGGCGGTGGTGGCGGTGGCGAACTTCTCTCTTTTATTTTGCTAATTGACCCATATATAGCAATCGTTATAGTAGTGTACCAACCTCGCAAAACCAAACCGTCGGTTGGTATCTTTAAAAAAAAAAAAAATTTTAAAAATAGTCAATATTTCTAAAAATTAAAAAATTAAAAAAGTTAATAAAATAATCAATACTTTTTTCTTGAAGGTAAGTTGAATGTCAACATTTTGCTTGTATTCCAAACTGTCAAATAAATTATGAGATGATCGATACATTAAGCAAAATTTAATATTTTCCATTAAAATAACCTTCCCAGCCCTTCGAAAGTGGATGCACCGGTTTTACTTAAATCGTTAACAAAAAATTCCAATTCAAATTGCGACGGATTCGTGGCACTAAAATCAAAATTATGTTCATTAAAAACTTGAAAACGAAAAAAAAATGAATTTCATTTTGTTTATTTATTTTACCCGAGTCGAACACCACCAGGAAAATCAGCCTGGACTCGAGTCCCCAGAGGAATGATGCGAACTTCATTGATGTAGACGGGATCCGGGAACTGAACCAAATCCAAATTTAACTCCTAAAAAATAAAAATAAGGCATTTAATAAAGACAATTAAACATTTCAAAAATTGCAGAACTAAATCTAACCTCATTGCTTTCGTGGGAAAAGGTGTCAAAGAAAAGTAATTCCATCGTACTTATTTAATGCAACGAAAAATCTTTAACCAATTATACGCGAGGGAGATTCCATAAAACTCAAGCAGCGCAACAGTCACCGTGCAACTCAGTGCAGCGGACTATACCACGATCTCGGTGCAACCATAAGCGAAAACAACATCATAATTCATGGCACTTCGACTAGAAGCACTAGAAGTAGCGCTACAATAAGTCAGTAAAATTAGATCGGTTGGACATTTTCTCACAAGAGGGAGTGAAGTGATCTCAACCGGATGTGATAAAACCATGTTTGTCGAGCCTGCTGAGAATCCCTCGAGCCGCATACGTTTTCTGGGGAAAGTTAAAATTGACGTCAATCGCAACGGATATAAGCGGAGAATATTGAACTTGCATTTACGACCACCACCGGAGAGCTTTTGATTTATTAACGGCGAGTTTTCGTTGCGAGTTTTTCCCATTTTGCACCTCTCCGTCGCAGACCTGCCAAATGTTGCCAGCTCATCTGATTGCATAGTGTCAGTGACGTCAGAGGTGAACTCTTCGGTTTTACCGTAGGCAATTTTACTTTTGAGGTTCAGTCTGCTCGGTCTGTAAACGAAGTCTGTGGTGACGTAAATTCTAGCGCTGATTTACGCTGATTGTACTGGTTTATTAGGGACAAATGTCGAAGCCTGAACAAGTGCTAATATTGGAGCCTCAAAATGAACTCAGATTTAGAGGTAAGTGTTGTGTTTAATGGCTAGGATATAAATTTATAGTGAGTGCCGCCATATTGTTATACTGGCTTTTAATAGGCCTAAGTACAAGGCTGATTCCACGATAAAAACTCGCTTCGTCTGGAAATGCAAACGGTTTCGTCAATTGCGGAATTAACTCGGCTCTTTTATCAAATTAAACTCGCTCGGTGGAATGTAAATGATGAGCGTGAATTGAAACATCAATGATGATGCTACGTTGCAGCTTATCAAGCTGAGCTTAACTGTTTCCTAAATGTCGTCAATCTTATGCACTAATTTAGCTCGAATAAGCCAAGGTGGGATAGAGTATGCCCACGTATCGTCTTGTGGGTTTTATTCGGTCGTGTTCATTTACCAGTGATAAGATAGGCGACATTTTTTTTTTGAGAAAAAAAATGGAAATTAAAAATGTGCGATAACAGTTAATGAACTCGGAAGTTAATTTCGTTTTTATGTGGAAATTCAATTTTTATTCGGTTTTTACTTTTTATTTATTTATTTATTTATTTATTTATTTATTTATTTATTTATTTTTATTGGTTTTTGTTGCAGGTCCATTTACGGATAAAGTTACTTCTTATTTGTCATTGACTAACCCAACAGAGAGGCGAGTATGTTTCAAAGTCAAAACAACAGCTCCGAAAAGGTACTGTGTGTGCCCCAACAGTGGAATAATGGATCCGAAATCGTCGGTGGATGTAGCAGGTGTGCTATATAATTGTCTTAATAAAAACGTGGTTGAGTTTTATTGAATAATGTGAAGAGTGCACTAAAAAAAAAGTATTTTACGCAACAGCACTACTAAACACATGGAGGAAACATGTTTTTGTGTTGATAGCGATCATCATTAATGTAATTAAGAGTAAATAATTACGAGGATTTTAATTTTTTACGTGCTTATTTCATTGAATAACTTAGAAAAAAAATTTGGAGAAAAATTAGGGAGAAAAAGATGTGATTTATTAATTTTTGTAATTTTTTTTTTTAAATTGATGCGTAGTGATGCTTCAACCGTTTGATTACGACCCCAATGAGAAAAACAAACACAAGTTTATGGTACAAACTATGTTCGCTCCTGAGGGAGATATTATACAGGAAACACTCGTGAGTATTTAGTTTGATGAATTGTTGGCATATCCAATTGTAATAATTTGTATTGATTTGCAGTGGAAGGATGTTAATCCTGATAATTTGATGGATACGAAATTGAAATGTGTTTTTGAAATGCCAACGGAGATATCACAGGTTGGTTATTGAATCGATTTTAGGAGCGAGGTAAAACAGTAGACTTAATCAAACTGATTTGCATTTCGAATCGACACATCCTGTCAGTTAGACCATTTGTAGTGATTAGAAAAATGGGGTTACCTACCTTTTTAAAAAGATCTGAGAGAGAAAAATGTTGTTGCAGCGATTTATTATTTTATCTATGTATTTATTGCGGTTCATTTTTCCAGAACAATGTAGAAGTGAGTTTGTCTCAGTCCGATCTTAAGCCTTCTCTCTCCAGTAAATCGGAGCCGCATTCTCCTCTGCCGAAAGCGTCTCCTAAGGTTGGATTTGAATGCATCCTTTTGAATTAATTTTGAATTAGTGTCTATTTTAAGGCTGGTAATGTTGACGTGGAAATGAAGAAAGCACTAGACGAAAACAAAAGATTGCGGGACGAGGTTTTAGCTCTGCGGCAAGCTAATGTGCAGCTCAATGTAAATTTCGTAACGATTGTTGTTATCTTTTGAATGTTTTTAATTGGTTGACGTTGCAGGAAGAAGGTTTGCGCCTTCGTAGGACAAATATTGGTGGCGATAGTTCATCCCTTGGCAGTAATTTAGCTGGCGCTCAAGGCCCAATGTCCCTTTCGAGCCTCCATAGCCAGACTGTGCCAGTAAACAGCGTCACCTTTTGGGCTCTTATGTTTGCCGCTCTTATGTTCGGATTCATGCTTGGAAAATTTATTGTGTAGAAAGCAAATTGTCTTATGTCGAGTGCTGTTCGTTTCATTAAAGATATATTCTGTACAGCTGAGATCACTACACCTTAATGTCATTCTCCCTATTAAGAAATGAAGAAAACCATGACGAAGCTGGGTTTATAATGATGAGGTTGTTTTGGGGGTTAGTTGTAATGAAGAAACAGTTGAATACTCTTATCGTTTTCACTTATTTTAGCAATTGGTCATCTAAATTTAGAAACATTGCAATTTCAAACAAAATTGTTTTCTTGGGTACAATTTTCTAATTGAACTCTGCTGTACAGTCGGTCCTGAAACAGCGATTTTGATATCGTTCTGGAGGCATTGGGCAATATTTAAATGAAAAGTTAAAAAAAGTTATAATCCCCCTAAGATAGAATTAGTTTTCTTGCAAATCAGAAGTCAATTGCACTACTGTCTCCCTCGTCCCACTTTTTTGTTTCCCTTATTCAAGTGATAATGCCCAATAGCTCAAAGGTGATCTAGTTGTAAATCAGGTATTTATCAAATAAACAATCAAAGGTTGCGTTTTTTTTTTTCTTTTCACATTGAAATGGACTTGAAAATTTCAAACGATGGAATAGTTTTAAATTTTTAATTAGTGTTTTAACTAATTCAGCGATACCATCTGACGATGAAAGGGTTTTTTGCAGAAAATATGTCAATAATTTTTTCCCCAGTGTTGCCAATCGATGTGTATTAGTGGAGTTTCTTCGATTTTATCATTGAAAAAATAGAAATTTTGTTTTAATATTTATTTAACGTTGTATTAACAGTGCAATGCAGAATTAATTGGTGCTGTAAATGATTTGTGGTTATTTTTTCTGTTGTTGATTTTTAGACCGAAATTAATTTTTGTTTTGACTAAAAGAATAATAATAATAATAATAATAATAAGCTTCCAAACGATTGTGGTACGAATTGCTAAGTGAAAGTGTTTTGGCAGAATTCGGCCGTTGCTCATACGAGTTTGTGCTAGGCCTAAATGTAATATTAATTACCCATTCCTCCTACTGCGATTATTGTATGCTGTGAAAAAAGTTAAAAGTTTACAGAGAAATGCTGAATGATATGTCTGCTAATTATCAGCATCATGTACAATATTATTGTTAAAAATTTGCTGTTTGCGTGTGCAAAAATGTTTGATTTCAACACAAATTTGAAATTGCTTTTCGTTTTTTTTCCCTTTCTTTAACTGCGATAGCGAGTTGTCTTAATTTGTAATCCTGCACGTGTATTGAAGTTAATTTTTTGTGTTATTTATGATTCATAGTTTAAAGGGTTTTTAAATACAACTTTGCACATAGGACAATAAAACGACATCAGTAATGTAATAAAAATGTTCACAATACTCTTAATTTATATTGCCATATTAATTATTTACCCGCCTGATTGTATACAGTTAAAACTGATACTGTTTTTTCGTTTGCAATGAATGAAAAATTGCATTGTTGAAGAGTATTTTAATTGGCATTTTTTTTAAAACTTTATTTATTTAAGCACATAAAACTGTAATGCTTCTTAAAATATAATAAAATTTGGTAAAATAGATGTTTGGTACTTTGGTTAGACAAAATGTTTCCCACCTCCGAGATCACAACTCGAGTTTTGTCAGTTTGTAAAATAATAATGGTGTAAAGTTAAGGTTGACCTCTTGCTTTATTTTAACGAACACGATGCTTATGCAATTTGATAGGCAACGTCCCAAAGGACATTTGTTCTGACTAGGTCAGTAACTTACGTACAAGTTGTGCGAAGATATTTGACGCCGTATTTGTTTTCACGAGGAGTTAGGATGAGCAATTGCTCTCGGTGTAGGACTCCAATAAAGGGGACAATCATCCACAACTGCGAGCTAGAGGTCGGCCATTATGAGCGGTAATTAGGGGAAGTAAACAAAAGGTGTTGGAATGAAAGGGAGTAGGCGTAATAAGAAAACATTGTGCTAAGACCATCTAAACTTTATTTCAAGGACATTTGATGTTACAATGGATAAAGAAAAGCCACATTTTAAATTATAAACTTTAATGATCATTCTAATTTAGAGTATTAATTTTTTCTTCCGAGTTAATGAAGCAAATTATACATGTTTTGTGGTGACCAGTGTTCCCAGCCAGGGCTAGATGAATACTTTTAGAGACCCTAAGCACTTAAAAGATTTTGGTGCCCTTATATGTCTAATTCAAAATATATATCAATTATTAGCTCATTGAAAATGTTGCGGTGCTCCCTTTCCCAAGATGCCCTAAGCTTGTGCTTATATTGTTTAATGGTTAATCCTCCCTGTTCCCAGTTCTCGAATCGTGGGTCCTAGGTGCAACAGACATGTTTATGGTGTCCTTACTCAACACTGAAGCTATGGTTGTCGGTTTTATTGGGTCGCAACTATTTACGGTTTTGTGCGCGATGTGTGGATTTGTCATCTGCCAATCGATTAAGACATCGCGGACAAGTTTTTCGTGTCCCGTGATTCGTTGAATATTATTACCTAGTAGCCAGGATTGAAGGACTGGAAACACCGTTAAGCAGGAAAGTGCGTAATAAATAACACAATAAATAATAAGGAATTTTATAGCGTGTGTCTGTTGTGTGTTATTATATTTTATATTCTGTATTTATAGGTGACATACATCCCGTCAAAACATTATTTCGAATGATGTAATGTTTATAAATAGAAGCAAGCATGCGCACGGATGTTCGATCGCCACTAGAAAGTGAATCACATAACCTTGAAAACGTCATAAATTCGCTCTCTGATTGGTCAAATTGTGCGCCGGGAAAAACCCTAACTTTATTGTTCTCGAACAGTCGAAAGCACGTGTGATTTTGGTTCATTAAATACATAAAATGCGGGAACTTTCCCGAAGTTTTTATTTATTTAAAATGTACACTCAGTAATCTGAACTAGCGATAATTAACGATTATATTTCTGGTGTACAAAAAAAGCGATAAAGTATTAAAATGTAGATTGCTGAAGTCGTATACAGATGATGATAAACTTCACTTTTCATATAATATGCTGCGATAACGATTAAGCTAAACAATTACAATTCCATACCTAACTAATATCGAATTTACTTTTTCCAAGTATTTAAAAAATAATAATAACAAAAGCAATCATACACACAAAGCTAAAACGGTGTAACTAAACATAAAAAATAATTTTTTTTTGTATTAAAATAACTATAAATTTTATCCCCGTTTAATTATTTGCTTTTTTCCAACATTTGTCTTTGATTTGGTCGCATATTATCTACACAGACTTCGAGGCGTTGCTTAGCAACACGCGAGCCATTCACGAATGCGCATGCGTCTCGGTGGTCAAAGGGAGATTCCCTCGTGAGGAGTGCATATACACGAAGCTGCCAGAGTGAGCGTAAGTTTAGTTCAGTTGAATGACAATTATCAACGGTACTTCAGTTTAAACTAGCAGATTTTAAGGTATGAAATTTGTTAAATGTCAATGCAAACGGAAATGACTGAGTAAATGCTGAAACTTTTATCTCGAGATATTTTAACAAATTGAATATTTTATTATTTTCATTATTTTCATTATTTTACAAATTTAAATTATTATTTTTTTTATTACTGAATAAAATTAATTACTTTCAAACAGATGCCTCGTAAAGAAAAGAAGCTGATGAAATGGTTAATAGAGTGCTTGAATACGGGCAAATTTGAATGGGCCGATAAGGAGAATTCTCTCTTTTGGCTCCCATGGCCTCGTCAAAACTGTAGAACTTGGAATGAGGAGAAATCAGAGTTCATCAAGGTAAGAAAACATATACTCAAAAATAAATCATCGTGTCTGGAAAATAAACAAATTTTTAAATTAATTTTAAGGATTACATTAGCATGCAGGGAAGTTTCCGAGCCGGCGAGAAAAAGAAATTTGTAGAGTGGAAAGCACGTTTGCGAACCGCGTTAAATAAGGAAACTTCGATAAAAGAATTGAAGAAGAAGCGAACTAAAACAGCCAAGTTATTTCAACTTTTAGACATCCCTAAAGGCTGCAAAATAGCCTGTCGAAAAGAAGAAAAATATTTGCCTGTAATTCCAGTTTGGGAGAATAATAATGGTATGTAACAGAAAACTTAAATAATATTTCTATTGATTAATCTATTGCACTTGCACTCCGTTAATTGTTTTCAGTTTATTTTTTAGTTATATTACCTGGCATGAGTGTCAGCATGGACAATGATGAAGAAAACAGTGGATGTAATTACAACGTGTCCAACGATCAGTCTGAAATAATTTCAAACCTGGACGACGTGCCGTTGGAATTTAGCTTAGATTTTGGACTTGATTTTGGTGAAGTGCCACCGTATGGTGGTTAAGGTATTTAGGATTTGTTTGCCTTTATTACGAGTTGGTGATTAAATGTTGTTTTGTTAAAGGTGGTCATCGGAAAACGTCAAAATGACATTTTTTTAAAATGGTTTGGGTCACCAACACCGTTGGTCGGCTTAACCGATATTCGACATGAAAACCAATTTTTAAAATCATGTTTAACGCATGATAATTTTTCCGAGGGTGCCAGATTTTTAAAGGTTTATTGTGTATTTTATTAAGAGTATGTTTGTAATTATGTTTTTTACTGTAAAATTGAAATGATTGTTTTTCATTCAATAAATATTTAAAGCACAATCGTTACTATAAAAAACTGTCTTAAGTTGTGTCTAGGTTGCTTTGGGAATGGGAAGAAAGAAATCCATATTTGTGCGTGTAGCAACAGTCTGCGACCCTGAAAAAGTTTCTATTGAAATTTTGTTGAATGCTGATGCAGTTCAACGAAATTATATTTTAATTCCTCAAAATAATCGAAACATATTTGTACTTTTTTTTGTAGTTACAAGCGTGTAATGACATGAAAATGGTGTACAATTTGAGTTAACGGTAATTCACTTACCTTTTCTCATTTATATGAGAATATTTTTTGAACTGGCTAAAAATGGCGTCTCATTTTCTCAAATTTTATCATATAAATGCGAAATGCATGGCCCATGGAGTTATTCCAAACTGATTTTAATTTTTACGGAATTTAACTTACTACATTTTGTATACTGTAATTTGAAGAATACAGGAGAATTATCCACCGTAATATCAATACAAAAAGGTACTGCCACTTTGCTAGTGATTGTGTGAATTGATATTGAAATTTAATTTCATGAGTTTTAAGGTATTGATCATTCGCGAGCGCTGAAAGCGAATGATGAAGGTACGACTACCTGACCAATAGCAATGGAGATTATTTCATTCCCTACTTGTCAGTTGTCTGTGAACCCACCAATGCTACCCCATGCCCCCTCCTCTCTATCTCCTTGTCACCACAGTTGTTTTACCAGCAGAGGTAACCCAGCCTAATTTAACTTGGCTCGATAATTTGTAACAATTTGATGTAACAACAAATGGGGCATGGCGAATCCAAT